>JAQJVL010002081.1:0-123516 GCA_035578905.1 Stictocephala bisonia
TTTCCTGTTTTCCTGTTTTCCTGTTTTTCTGTTTTTCATGTTTTTCTGTTTTTCTGTTTTCCAGTTTTTCAGTTTTCCAGTTTTTCTGGCGCGTAGATTATAAATCCCATAGAGTATAGATTTACTATAGAGTATAAGAGAAAATAATGCATTTTATGTAGTATAACAATGTAAAGGTTGCCATATAGTTAGGCTAAAAGTGCATTTTATATAGTATTGCTAGGGAATTCGGAGGGAAAATGGGGAATTTGGAGGGAAATTTTTGAGGGAGAGGGGAGGGATGGTAGCACTATATCCGGCCGCCACCTTGGATCACGTAACCACCGCCATCTTGGATCCGGGGCCGCCATCAATATCAAATCAAAATCAAAACCAATCAAAATCAAATCAAAGTCAATCAAAATCGAATCAGAGTCAATCAAAGTCAAATCAAAGTCAATTAAAATCAAATCAAAGTCAATCAAAATCAAATCAAAGCCCATTAAAAATCGATTAAGGTCACGTGACCTTCCCCCACCCCCCGTCGTATTTCAGGCGAAAAGTCGTACTTGGGGCGTTTGTCAATGCCTGTTTCTTATCTACTCGTTGACCCTTCCATACTGTCATTACCCCCAGGTTGCATAGCTAAAAGTCAAACTCCATACTTCGTCTAAGGGTCGACCACACTCGACCCTTCCGTACTGTTATTACCCCCAGGTTGCATAGCTAATAGTCAAACTTCATACTACGTCTAAGGGTTCAGCAAGTCGACCCTTCCGTCGCGTAATTACCCCCAGGTAGCACAGCTAATAATCAAACTCAATACTACGTCTAAGGGTCGAGCACGGTTAACCTTCCGTCGCGTAATTACCACCAGGAGCTACAGCTAATAATGAAACACCATACTATGTCTAAGGGTCGAGCACGGTTACCCTTCCGTCGCGTCATTACCACCAGGAGCTACAGCTAATAATGAAACACCATACTACGTCTAAGGGTTGAGCAAGTCGACCCTTCCGTAACGTCATTACCCCCAGGTGGCACAGCTAATAGTCAAACTCCATACTATGTCTAAGGGTTGAACACGTCAACACTTCCTTCCCGTTATTACCCTCAAGTGGCTCAGCTAATACTCAAACTCCATACTACGTCTAAGGGTTGTGTGTGTCGACCCTTCCGTCCCCTCATTACCCCCAGGTGGCATAGCTAATAGTAAAACTCCATACTATCTTTTTATTTACAAAGTCCTGAATGAATTTTATATACGAAGTGGTAACAGAGAACATTTTTAAAGCTACTACAACACTAGAGGGAATGCATTGAATAATGTCAGACAACCAAAGATTGTTATAATTTGTTTTTAAAATTGTTTCCTCTTTGTTGGACCGAAAGTATATAATCAGTTACCAACTTATATTAGGAAATGTAATGTTAGTCAATACTTTTCAAAAAGGATTAAACAATGGTTATTCACTTTTTACAATATTAAAACCCTTACAATTATTTTACAGTAGTTTTTAAAAGTTATTTCAGTTGTATGTTTTTGTTAGATTAATAAATGCTTGTTATTGTGATTATTTATTACTGATTTAATTATATTACGTCATGTTGTTCAGTTAAATATTAAGTATATCAATCGCCACGGATACTCCACTCGTGTGTGAATGAAATGAACATTGATTGAGCCTGACTCACTAGAAAGTGATGGAAAAGAGACATTTTTGATGTACTAAAAATATTTACTGGCAGCGATGGTTAGAAATCTATATTTATAAAAGAGGATGTTTATATATATATATATATATATATATATATATATATATATATATATATATATATATATATATATGTTTGAAGTTTATGCGCTGCCAAACCGTCCAACCGATCGCCATGAAACTTCAGGATGGTGTCATGTATACTCCCGAGATGATTTCTGTGAAGGTTGATGCAGATCAATCCACAGGGTCCCGCCCCACGGGCTCCTAAAGATCCCATGTTATTCAAATGGAGAATCTGAATTGTTTACAAAAAACATATGACTGTGTGGTTTAATGTAATTTCACATGCCATAAGCAGATTGAAGTTCTCACAACAACAGTACTGTATATGTTTTGATTTATTGTAGTTCTACATTTCACCTTGAGAGTGTAGCACGCACTACAAAAAACCTTTACATTTATACACCAAATAAGAAGACAAAAAATATTGTTTACTATCTTGCACTCATTTAATAAATAATGGTTTTTTTCTATATTTCTTTTTATTGCTTTATTTTGGTATGTCAAAGAAAAATGAAAGGCGAGACAACGTCCACCGGGTTCAGCTAGTTCCTGTATATATGTTAAATTGAAACAGTATCTGTAGTATGTTTTTGGAGGAAATAAATTATTCTATTCTATTCTATGTCTCTGGGCCGAGCGAATCGAACCTTCCGTACTGTCTTTACCCCCAGGTGGCATAGCTAATAGTCAATCTCCATACTACGTATTAGGGTCAAGCACGAAAAACCTTCCATACGGTCATTACCCCCAACTGGCACAGCTAATGGTCAAACTCCATACTACGACTAAGAATCGAGCACGTCGACCCTTCATACCGTTATTACCCCCTGGTGGCATTGCTTATAGTCAAACACCATACTACGTCTAAGGGTCGAGCACGTCAAACCTTCCGTCCGGTCATTATCCCGAGGTGGCACAGCTAATAGTCAAACTCCATACTACGTTTAAGGGTCGAACACGTCGACGCCTCCATACCGTCATTACCCCTAGATGGATAAGCTAATAATCAAACCCCATATTACGTCTAAGGGTTCATCACGTCGACCCTTCTGTCCCGCATTACCACTACATTTACTACTAATGCCACTGTACAATTTCCAAATACACACACATACACAGAGTGGCACAGCTAACAATCAAACTCCATAATATGTCTAAGAGTCGAGCACGTCGTCCTTTAGTCCCGTTATTAACCCCAGGTGGCACAGCTTATAGTCAAGCTCCATACTACTACTGAGTTTGAGCACGTCGACCATTCCGTACCGTCATTACCCCTAGGTGTCACACCTAATAGTCAAAATCCATAATACGTCTAAGGGTCTAGCTCGTCGACCATTTTGTCACGTCATTACCCCCAGGTTACACTGCTTATAATCCAACACCATACTACGTCCAAGGGTTTAGCCAGTCGAACCTTCCGTCCCGTCTTTATCCCCAAGTGGCACAGCTAATAGTCAAACTCCATACTATGTCTAAGGTTCGAGAACCTCAACCCTTCCGTCTGGTAATTACCCCCAGTTGGCACAGCTAATAGTCAAATTCCATACTACGTCTAAGGGTTAACCACGCTCGAACCTTCCATATCGTCACTACCCCCAGGTTGCACAGTTAATAGTAAAACTCCATTCTACGTCTAAGGGTCAAGCACGTCGACCTTTCCGTCCCGTCATTACCCCCAGGTGGCACCGCTAATAGTTAATCTCTATATTACAACTAAGGTTCTAGCTCGTCGACTCTTCTGTCCCTTCATTACCCTCAGGTTGCACAGATAATAGACAAACTCCATACTAAGTCTAAGGGTCGAGCACATCGAACCTACCGTACAGTCATTACCCCCAGGTGGCATAGCTAATAGTCAAACTCCATACTACGTCTAAGGGTCAACCAAGCTTGAACCTTCCGTATTGTCACTACCCCTAGGTGGCATAGATAATCGTCAAACTCCATACTACTTCTAAGGTTTGAGGACGTCGACCCTTCCGTCCAGTCATTACCCCCAGACGGCACAGCTAATAGTCAAACTCCATACTAAGTCTAAGGGTCGAGAACGTCGACCCATCCGTCCTGTTATTAACCCCAGGTGGAACAGCTAATAGTCAAACTCCATACTACATCTAAATGTCGAGCACGTCGACACTTCCGTCCCGTCATTACAACCAGGTGGCACAGCCTGTGGTTAATCTCCATAATACGTCTACAGGATGAGCACGTCGACCCTACCTACCGTCATTACCCCAAGGTGGCATAGCTAATAGTCAAATTCCATACTACGTTTAACGGTCGAGCACGTCAACCCTACTGTCTTGTAATTACCCCCAGGTGGCAAAGCAAATAGTCAAACTCCACTACGTCTAAGGTTTGTGCACGTCGACCCTTTCGTTCCGTCACTACCCCCAGGTTTCACAGCTAATAGTCAAACTCCATACAACGTCTAAGGGTTGAGAACATCAACCCTTCCGTCCCGTTATTACACCACGGTGGCTTAGCTAATAGACAAACTCCATACTACAACTAAGGGTCTAGCACGTCGACTTTTCCGTCCCGTCATTACCCCTAGGTTGCTCAGCTAATAATCAAACTCCATACTACTTCTAAGGCTTGAGCACGTTGACACTTCCGTCTCGTCACTATCTCCAGGATTCGCAGCTAATGGTCAAACTCCATATTACGTCTAAGGGTCGAGCACGTCGACCCTTCCGTCCTGTCTTTACCCCCAGGTGCCTCAGCTAATAGTCAAACTCCAAACTATGTCTGAGGGTTTAACACGTCGACCCTTCCGTCCCGTTATTACCCCCAGGTTGCACAGCTAATAGTCAAACTCTATACTACGTATAAGGGTCGAGCACGTCAACCCTTTCATCCGGTCATTACCCCCAGGTGGCACAGCTAACAATTAAACTCCATATTACGTCTAAGGGTCGAGAACCTCAACCCTTCCGTCTGGTCATTACCCCCAGTTGGCACAGGTAATAGTCAAATTCCATACTACGGCTAAGGGTTAACCACGCTTGAACCTTCCTTATCGTCATTTCCCCCAGGTTGCACAGCTAATAAACAAACTCCATACTACGTCTAAGGGTCGAGCACGTAGACCCTTTCGTCCTGTTATTACTGACAGGTGGCACAGCTAACAGTCGCACTCCATACTATGTCTAACAGTCGAGCACGTCGTCCTTCAGTCCAATCATTACCCCTAGATAGCACAGCTAATAGTCAAACTCCATACTACGTCTAGGGGTTGAGCACGTCGACCCTTCCGTCCCTTCAGTAGCCCAAGGTGGCACAGCTAATAGTCAAACTCCATACTATGTCTAAGGGTCGAGCACGTTGACCCTTCCGTACTGTCATTAACCCCAGGTCACATAGCTAATAGTCAAACTACATACTACGTCTAAGTGTCGGGCACAAAAAAACTCCCGTCCGGTCATTACCCCCAACTGGCACAGCTAATAGTCAAACTCTATACAACGACTCTATACAACCCTTTCTTACCGTTATTACCCCCAGGTGGCACAGCTAATAAACAAACTCCCTACTACGTCTAAGGGTCGAGCACGTAGACCCTTTCGTCCTGTTATTACTACAGGTGGCACAGCTAACAGACGCACTCCATACTATGTCTAACAGTCGAGCACGTCGTCCTTCAGTCCAATCATTACCCCTAGATAGCACAGCTAATAGTCAAACTCCATACTACGTCTAAGGGTTGAGCACGTCGACCCTTCCGTCCCTTCAGTACCCCAAGGTGGCATAGCTAATAGTCAAACTCCATACTATGTCTAAGTGTCGAGCACGTTGACCCTTCCGTACTGTCATTAACCCCAGGTCACATAGCTAATAGTCAAACTCCATACTACGTCTAAGTGTCGAGCACAAAAAAACTCCCGTCCGGTCATTACCCCCAACTGGCACAGCTAATAGTCAAACTCTATACAACGACTCTATACAACCCTTTCTTACCGTTATCACCCCCAGGTGGCACAGCTAATAAACAAACTCCATAATACGTCTAAGAGTTGAGCATGTCGACCCTTCCGTCCCGTCATTACTCCCAGGTAGCACAGCTAATAGTCAAACTCCATACTATGACTACGTCTAAGGTTTGAGAACGTCGACCCTTCCGTCCTGTTGGTACCCCCAGGAGGCACAGCTAATAGTCAAACTCCATACTATGTCTTAGGATCGAGCACGTCGACCCTTCCGTCCCATCATTACTTCCATTTGGCACAACTAATAGTCACACTCCATACTACGTCTAAGGGACGACCACACTCGACCCTTCCGTACTGTTATTACCTCCAGGTGGCATAGCTAATAGTCAAACTCCATAATACGTCTAAGGGTTCAGCAAGTCGACCCTACTGTCCCGGCATTACCACTAGCTGGCACACCTAATAGTCAAAATCCATAATACGTCTAAAGGTCTAGCTCGTCGACCCTTCCGTCACGTCATTACCCCCAGGTGGCACTGCTTATAATCCAACACCATACTAAGTCTAAGGGTTTAGCAAGTCGACCCTTCCGTACCGTCATTACCCCCAGGTTGCACAGCTAATAGTCAAACTCCATACTTCGTCTAAGGTTCTAGCACGTCGACCCTTCTGTACCGTCATTACACTCAGGTGGCATAGCTAGTAGTCAAACTCCATACTACGTTTAAGGGTCGAGCACGTTGACCCTTCCGTCCCGTCATTACCCTTAGGTAGCGCAGCTAATAGTCAAACTCCATACATAGTCTAAAGGTCTAGCATGAGGACCCATCCGTCCTGTTATTGCCCCCAGGTGGCACAGCTAATATTCAAACGCTATACTACTTCTAAGGGTCGAGCACGTCAACTCTTCCGTCTGGTCATTACCCCCAACTGGCACAGCTAATAGTCAAACTCCATACTACGACTACGTCTAATTGTTGAGAACGTTGACCTTTCCGTTCCTTCATTACCACCAGGTAGCACTGCAAATAGTCAAATCCATACTACATCTAAGGTTTGAGCACGTCGACCCTTCCGTCCCGTCATTACCCCCAGGTTTCACAGCTAATAGTCAAACTCCATATTACGTCTAAGGGTCGACCACGTCGACCCTTCAGTCATGTCATTACCCCCAGGTTGCACCTCGTAGTCATACTCCATACTACGTCTAAGGGTTGATCACGTCGACTCTCCCGTACCGTCATTACGCCCAGGTGGTTCAGCTAATAGTCAAACTCCATATTTTGTCTAATAGTTAATAGTAATCTCTATACTACAACTAAGGTTCTAGCTCATCGACTCTTCTGTCCCTTCATTACCCTCAGGTTGCACAGATAATAGTCAAACTCCATATTACGTCTAAGGGTTGAGAACATCGACCCTTCCGTCCTATTATTACACCACGGTGGCTTAGCTAATAGATAAACTCCATACTACGACTAAGGGTCATCCACACTCAAATCTTCCGTATTGTCATTACCCCTAGGTGGCATAGATAATCGTCAAACTCCATACTACGTCTAAGGGTTGATCACGTCGACCCTCCCGTACCGTCATTACCCCAGGTGGCTCAGGTAATAGTCAAACTCCATATTATGTCTAAGGGTCGAGCACGTCGACCCTTCCGTCCCGTCATTAACCCCAGGTGGCACAGCTAATAGTCAAACTCCATACTACATCTAAATGTCGAGCACGTCGACACTTCCGTCCCGTCATTACAACTAGGTGGCACAGCCTGTGGTTAATCTCCATAATACGTCTAAAGGATGAGCACGTCGACCCTACCTACCGTCATTACCCCAAGGTGGCATAGCTAATAGTCAAACTCCATACAACGTCTAAGGGTTGAGAACATCAACCCTTCCGTCCCGTTATTACACCACGGTGGCTTAGCTAATAGACAAACTCCATACTACAACTAAGGGTCTAGCACGTCGACTTTTCCGTCCCGTCATTACCCCTAGGTTGCTCAGCTAATAATCAAACTCCATACTACTTCTAAGGCTTGAGCACGTTGACACTTCCGTCTCGTCACTATCTCCAGGATTCGCAGCTAATGGTCAAACTCCATATTACGTCTAAGGGTCGAGCACGTCGACCCTTCCGTCCTGTCTTTACCCCCAGGTGCCTCAGCTAATAGTCAAACTCCAAACTATGTCTGAGGGTTTAACACGTCGACACTTCCGTCCCGTTATTACCCCCAGGTTGCACAGCTAATAGTCAAACTCCATACTACGTATAAGGGTCGAGCACGTCAACCCTTTCATCCGGTCATTACCCCCAGGTGGCACAGCTGACAATTAAACTCCATATTACGTCTAAGGGTCTAGAACCTCAACCCTTCCGTCTGGTCATTACCCCCAGTTGGCACAGGTAATAGTCAAATTCCATACTACGGCTAAGGGTTAACCACGCTTGAACCTTCCTTATCGTCATTTCCCCCAGGTTGCACAGCTAATAAACAAACTCCATACTACGTCTAAGGGTCGAGCACGTAGACCCTTTCGTCCTGTTATTACTGACAGGTGGCACAGCTAACAGTCGCACTCCATACTATGTCTAACAGTCGAGCAAGTCGTCCTTCAGTCCAATCATTACCCCTAGATAGCACAGCTAATAGTCAAACTCCATACTACGTCTAAGGGTTGAGCACGTCGACCCTTCCGTCCCTTCAGTAGCCCAAGGTGGCACAGCTAATAGTCAAACTCCATACTATGTCTAAGGGTCGAGCACGTTGACCCTTCCGTACTGTCATTAACCCCAGTTCACATAGCTAATAGTCAAACTCCATATTACGTCTAAGGGTCGACCACGTCGACCCTTCAGTCATGTCATTACCCCCAGGTTGCACCTCGTAGTCATACTCCATACTACGTCTAAGGGTTGATCACGTCGACTCTCCCGTACCGTCATTACGCCCAGGTGGTTCAGCTAATAGTCAAACTCCATATTTTGTCTAATAGTTAATAGTAATCTCTATACTACAACTAAGGTTCTAGCTCATCGACTCTTCTGTCCCTTCATTACCCTCAGGTTGCACAGATAATAGTCAAACTCCATATTACGTCTAAGGGTTGAGAACATCGACCCTTCCGTCCTATTATTACACCACGGTGGCTTAGCTAATAGATAAACTCCATACTACGACTAAGGGTCATCCACACTCGAATATTCCGTATTGTCATTACCCCTAGGTGGCATAGATAATCGTCAAACTCCATACTACGTCTAAGGGTTGATCACGTCGACCCTCCCGTACCGTCATTACCCCAGGTGGCTCAGTTAATAGTCAAACTCCATATTATGTCTAAGGGTCGAGCACGTCGACCCTTCCGTCCCGTCATTAACCCCAGGTGGCACAGCTAATAGTCAAACTCCATACTACCTCTAAGGGTCGAGCACGTCGACCCTTCCGTATTATCACTACCCCTAGGTGGCACAGCCAATAGTTAAACTTCATACTACGTCTAAAGGTTGAGCACGTCGACCCTTCCTTACCGTCATTACCCCCAGGTGGAATAGCTAATAGTCAAATTCCATACTACGTTTAACGGTCGAGCACGTTGACACTTCCGTCCCGTTATTACCCCCGTGTGGTACAGTAAATAGTCAAACTCCATACTACGTCTAAGGGTTGAGCACTTCAACCCTTCCGTCCCTTCAGTAGCCCAAGGTGGCACAGCTAATAGTCAAACTCCATACTATGTCTAAGGGTCGAGCACGTTGACCCTTCCGTACTGTCATTAACCCCAGTTCACATAGCTAATAGTCAAACTCCATACTACGTCTAAGTGTCGGGCACAAAAAAACTCCCGTCCGGTCATTACCCCCAACTGGCACAGCTAATAGTCAAACTCTATACAACGACTCTATACAACCCTTTCTTACCGTTATTACCCCCAGGTGGCACAGCTAATAAACAAACTCCATACTACGTCTAAGGGTCGAGCACGTAGACCCTTTCGTCCTGTTATTACTACAGGTGGCACAGCTAACAGACGCACTCCATACTATGTCTAACAGTCGAGCACGTCGTCCTTCAGTCCAATCATTACCCCTAGATAGCACAGCTAATAGTCAAACTCCATACTACGTCTAAGGGTTGAGCACGTCGACCCTTCCGTCCCTTCAGTACCCCAAGGTGGCATAGCTAATAGTCAAACTCCATACTATGTCTAAGTGTCGAGCACGTTGACCCTTCCGTACTGTCATTAACCCCAGGTCACATAGCTAATAGTCAAACTCCATACTACGTCTAAGTGTCGAGCACGAAAAAACTCCCGTCCGGTCATTACCCCCAACTGGCACAGCTAATAGTCAAACTCTATACAACGACTCTATACAACCCTTTCTTACCGTTATTACCCCCAGGTGGCACAGCTAATAAACAAACTCCATAATACGTCTAAGAGTTGAGCATGTCGACCCTTCCGTCCCGTCATTACTCCCAGGTAGCACAGCTAATAGTCAAACTCCATACTATGACTACGTCTAAGGTTTGAGAACGTCGACCCTTCCGTCCCGTTAGTACCCCCAGGAGGCACAGCTAATAGTCAAACTCCATACTATGTCTTAGGATCGAGCACGTCGACCCTTCCGTCCCATCATTACTTCCATTTGGCACAACTAATAGTCACACTCCATACTACGTCTAAGGGACGACCACACTCGACCCTTCCGTACTGTTATTACCTCCAGGTGGCATAGCTAATAGTCAAACTCCATATTACGTCTAAGGGTTCAGCAAGTCGACCCTACTGTCCCGGCATTACCACTAGCTGGCACACCTAATAGTCAAAATCCATAATACGTCTAAAGGTCTAGCTCGTCGACCCTTCCGTCACGTCATTACCCCCAGGTGGCACTGCTTATAATCCAACACCATACTAAGTCTAAGGGTTTAGCAAGTCGACCCTTCCGTATCGTCATTACCCCCAGGTTGCACAGCTAATAGTCAAACTCCATACTTCGTCTAAGGGTCTAGCACGTCGACCCTTCTGTACCGTCATTACACTCAGGTGGCATAGCTAGTAGTCAAACTCCATACTACGTTTAAGGGTCGAGCACGTTGACCCTTCCGTCCCGTCATTACCCTTAGGTAGCGCAGCTAATAGTCAAACTCCATACATAGTCTAAAGGTCTAGCATGAGGACCCATCCGTCCTGTTATTGCCCCCAGGTGGCACAGCTAATATTCAAACGCCATACTACTTCTAAGGGTCGAGCACGTCAACTCTTCCGTCTGGTCATTACCCCCAACTGGCACAGCTAATAGTCAAACTCCATACTACGACTACGTCTAATTGTTGAGAACGTTGACCTTTCCGTTCCTTCATTACCACCAGGTAGCACGGCAAATAGTCAAATCCATACTACATCTAAGGTTTGAGCACGTCGACCCTTCCGTCCCGTCATTACCCCCAGGTTTCACAGCTAATAGTCAAACTCCATATTACGTCTAAGGGTCGACCACGTCGACCCTTCAGTCATGTCATTACCCCCAGGTTGCACCTCGTAGTCATACTCCATACTACGTCTAAGGGTTGATCACGTCGACTCTCCCGTACCGTCATTACGCCCAGGTGGTTCAGCTAATAGTCAAACTCCATATTTTGTCTAATAGTTAATAGTAATCTCTATACTACAACTAAGGTTCTAGCTCATCGACTCTTCTGTCCCTTCATTACCCTCAGGTTGCACAGATAATAGTCAAACTCCATATTACGTCTAAGGGTTGAGAACATCGACCCTTCCGTCCTATTATTACACCACGGTGGCTTAGCTAATAGATAAACTCCATACTACGACTAAGGGTCATCCACACTCGAATATTCCGTATTGTCATTACCCCTAGGTGGCATAGATAATCGTCAAACTCCATACTACGTCTAAGGGTTGATCACGTCGACCCTCCCGTACCGTCATTACCCCAGGTGGCTCAGTTAATAGTCAAACTCCATATTATGTCTAAGGGTCGAGCACGTCGACCCTTCCGTCCCGTCATTAACCCCAGGTGGCACAGCTAATAGTCAAACTCCATACTACCTCTAAGGGTCGAGCACGTCGACCCTTCCGTATTATCACTACCCCTAGGTGGCACAGCCAATAGTTAAACTTCATACTACGTCTAAAGGTTGAGCACGTCGACCCTTCCTTACCGTCATTACCCCCAGGTGGAATAGCTAATAGTCAAATTCCATACTACGTTTAACGGTCGAGCACGTTGACACTTCCGTCCCGTTATTACCCCCGTGTGGTACAGTAAATAGTCAAACTCCATACTACGTCTAAGGGTTGAGCACTTCAACCCTTCCGTTCCGTCACTACCCCCAGGTTTCACAGCTAATAGTCAAACTCCATATTACGTCTAAGGTTCGAGCACGTCGACCCTTCAGTCATGTCATTACCCCCAGGTGGCACCTCGTAGTTATACTCCATACTACGACTAATGGTTGATCACGTCGACCCTCCCGTACCGTCATTACCCCCAGGTGGCTCAGCTAATAGCCAAACTCTATATTTTGTCTAACGGTCGAGCACGTTGACCCTTCCGTCCCGTCATTAACCCCAGGTGGCACAGCTAATAGTCAAACACTATACTATTATCAAGCACCGATAGACAACCGCTTCCATCCGAACATCGTAGCGCAGGTCGTCTCGCGATCTGTTAGGGCTGCATGGTTTTGCGCTGCTAGAAGGAAAACATTGCAGACAACAGATCTTGCAGCTTCTCCCGCCCCCGGTCGGGTGTACGTGAGTTACCACCTCAAAGCCTACAACAAGGACCTCTTTAGGAAAGCAAAGGTTTACGTCCGTAGAGGGGATCTCGCCTACGGCTGGTCTAGGGACGGGAGGTTGTTCGTGAGTAGAATAGCAGAGGGACCGGCCCTTTGAGTCTGGACCGTCGATGACCTTGTGAGTGTTGTTGATAAGAAGTGACATCAGGGCTCTACAATCTTATTATGAGGGCCTTTTTTTGTTGTTGTTATTTTTAAAGATTTCTTTTTTAGTTTGTGAATAGATTTAGGTTAGTTGATATTACTTGTATTTTATTAATTTGATATGTCTCTATGCATGAAAGAAAGTTTCTTTCTTTTTAGTTTGTTTATTTTTGTTTCTTTTTAATTTAGCTCATTTATTTAAAACTTTAATTAACTGATTGATAAATATTATCTTTTTCTTGTGTAATTACTTTGTTTTCATACGATAGTGTGTACATATGTGTATACACGGATTATACTTTTTTAGTTCAAGTTTTTTATACGTTGCAGATATTAGAAGAATATTTTGTTTTGTTTTAATTTAATTTCTTTTCGTACTTCCAGTTCTATTTTAAATTATTATATTCGATAGTAAATAGTTAGAGTATCAGAACTGGAATGCCAGGAATGTAATAGTTAACTGGAGTACTGTTTCTGTGTATATTTATATTTATACCAGTTATATGGTTTGTTTGTCTTCTCTTTTTTATGATACGTTGTAGATTTCATTTTTTTCTGTTTAGATCTTCATCATAAGTTTTTATAGTTTTGAACGAGAATCCTTTTGTTTTCAATCCAATAATGACACAACATTTTCATATTATTCAACATGTTAAATCTAATGGTTTATAAACGAAGTATGCTTTTTTTGTATAAAAGTTCCTCCTTTTACACCAAATAAATATCTTCTTAATTTTTAATTGTTCTATTCTATTTGCTTTTATTATAAAAATCTTTTTCTTTATACATGTATGTAAAGTATTCTGTATATAGCTATAGTTAAATTTTCCCCTTGGTAGGCCTATATATTTGAAGTTTTCTTTTCTCTACTATATTTTGTTTAATTTTCTAATTTGCTAGATCTGTTATTGTTTATATATGCGTGTTTTGTAGTAAGGGTAGGTAGGCTTAGGTATATAAGCGAGATGGTTGACTTTATAGAAGAGGCTGTACAATATAGAAGTGTGAGTGAGTGTGTGTATGAAGATAGTAATAGGTTTAGTTTTTTTTATAGATGATGGTTTTGTTAACAATTTTGCATGTAAATATTAGAAGCTACAGCAAAAATTTTGACGAATTGCTAATTATTCTAAATGCGTACGATGTGAAATTTGATACTCGTATGATAGTGATGACTGAGACATGGATGGAAGAATGTAATGTGATTGAGTGTTTGGAAGGTTACTATGTTGTGTTGAATAAGACGAGACGGAATAAAAATGACAGTGTAATTGTATATGTAACTAAGTCGTATGCTGTGAATATGTGGAAGTAAGTTTGCATGGGGCCACATGTATTGAAGTGGATGTATCGCTTGGCAGTGAGCGGCACAGCGTGCTGGCCGTCTATCGGAGTCATCACCGAAACGGGACCTTGAGTTGTTCATCGATGATCTTGAGTCATATTGCGATAACATTTCTAAGGACCGAACACACTGGATTGTTGGGGACATAAATTGTTGTATATTACCAGAAACTCAAGACGCGTTATCTTAACTTTATCTAGATGTTCTTTATGGGGCTGGTTTTACTAGCTGTATTAACGGTCCATCTACTAGTAGGGTTACAGCACACTCGCAGAGTTGCATTGATCATTTGTTCATTGTTATTGCAAATTTAGGTAGAGTTAAGTCAGCTATTATTAAATCGGAACTAACAGATCATTTCTTTATTGTTGGAGGGTATGAAACTAACCAAAAATTTCCACTAGAAAATATTAGACAAGCAACTTCGTTCGTAGATGAGACCCGAGCTAGTGAGCTCATTTCCGATTTTGACTGGTCGCTAGTTACTAGACTGACGGGAGTTAACGAATGTTGTGAGGTATTTATTGAATCAATTCACAATATTATAATGGAATCAACTAAAAAAAGAAAATTGGCTTCGAATGAAATCAAAATTAAACCATGGATAACTTCCGGTCTTCTTAAATCAATCAGGCAGCGAGATAAGTTAAGTAGGCAGTTAAAAAAACAACCATTCAACGTAGTACTGAAAAATCAGTTCATACAACATAGAAATACATTGAATCGTCTAATTAAATATACAAAGTAAAATTACTATAGAGAACAAATTAATAACTGTAAAGATAATAGTAAAAAACTTTGGAAACAAATAAGTGAAATTACTGGGAAAGAGAAAAAGAAGGATAGGTTTTCAATTGAGAATTTTGCGCCGAAGGACAGTGTGGAGGTTGCTGACCTCTTTAATGAGTATTATGTGGGAGTCGGTGCTAAACTTGCTAGTGCGATCCCCCTGTGGTCGACGAAGTGGTCAGGGATGTAGATCATAGGGTGGACTCCTTCTTCCAGCTGGTTCCTATCAATGAGAATGATTTAGAACAATGTATAATGAGCATTAAAGGCGGTTCTGTACCGGGTGTGGATGGCGTACCCTCTAGTATTTTTAAGAAGAATTTTCAAAAGCTAAAAATTCCTGTTAGACACATAATTAACAGTAGTATCATGCAAGGAATCTATCCAGATTAGTTCAAAATAGGTAAAGTCGTCCCAATCTTTAAAAATGGGCCTAAACTTTTATGTGTCAGTTACAGACCGATCACTCTAGCCAACGCTCTAGCTAAGACAATTTCTTTTGTGTAAAAGAAAAGGTCGCTACATATTTAAAAAATGGAAATTTTCTTTTTAAAAAAACAGTTTGGCTTCAGAAATTATAAAAATATTAATGACAACCTTTTTAGTCTTAAAAAAAATACACGATATTATTGGCCGGAATAAAAAACGACTTTTGGTTTTTATTTCATTTCATTTTTTTATTCAGCCAAGAAATTAACAAATATACATTGCATTGGCTAAGTCTAAGAGGTACTTTAAAAGTGTAACTGTTAAATAGATTAAACTATTCCTTGTCATGCAAGACAAGGTGCTGAAATAGCACTGGCTACTTCATCAAAGACTAATTACAGTATAATTTTATGTCTTTAAAACAAAACTAGGCTACTCCACCAGCTAGAAACTCCGGGACGCTGTAGTAGCTTCCCTCTTGTAAAACATATTTAAGCTTTTTCCTGAATTTGTCATAATTTGGTTCCAGCTTAAGGTCATTGGGAAGTTTATTGTAGAGAGCTGTCCCATTATAGAGAAGGTGTTTTTTGAAAAAAGATGTATAGTGTAACCTCTCCCTTTATGTGATGAGTTACATTAGAGTAAGTTTTTTGTTAATTTGGTATATTATTGCTCAAATTAATTTTTTTTAGAATCTCAGGTTCGATATATTTTTTATGGGTAATTCGGTGAGGCTGTAACTTACAATGAATAAAACTCTAGATTTTTCTTAATGAAAAAGCTAATTTATTAACTACATTTTTAAATTTATTTAGACATTTTAATATGATAAAACAAATGTATTATTTAATTGGTACAAGTTTATTTAAAAGATTATTTAACTAAGTTAATTAACTAGAACTTATCTTAGCTTTTCTTCATGTGATGATGAAGATCCTCGTGGACTTGAAGTTCATGTTAAAAGATGAGATGGTGGTTCCGATTTAGATACCGTGTAGCTATTTAAATAATTGAATTAAACAATTAAAAAATGATTTATTTTAGACATCTTCACCAATTACCCGGGTTCGAAGTCAGTCGACCACCCGCGGTGATATAGAACTTGTGCACACGGCTCTTGATGGAAGAGGAGTGGACGAGAGTGGCGTCCTTTGTGTGTGTCTCTGTAAGGGAAAGAATTTTGGGTTGGAGACTTTCCGGTCTGTACATGTGCTCTGGGTGTGGTCTGATATATGCTGCCACCTGTTGCCCATATTTGTCAACTAACAATGTCTTTTATTTAGCTTGGGCTTGACTGTCGCTTTGTCACATGTCAACTCACCTTGGAATGGACTAGTCCGGGACGCAAAACTGAACAGGTCTCGACTTGTGTCTCCACTGCATTGTTTGAAATATTGTTTACTCTGGCGTCTCGGATGACTACCATATGAATAATTTTGCTTACTTAATTCCTCATATATGTGTTGGTTATTAATTTGTTATAATTACCGAATATTATTTGAATGTTCTAATCAAATGCACCTATTTCCTCATTAAAATAATTTGTATTTTATTAAATTTAATTAATTTTATCGTCAATTAGGTGGACCTGTTACAGTAACCCCGATTTTAAAAGCAATGTGCTTTTAGCGCGAGTCAAAAAATCTAAATTTTAACATGTTCCGCCTAAATTGTCGGTTACTGTTAAGATAAGTTTTAGTTTTACAACATTGACTATATCTAGAAAGGACTAAATCTATCTATTAATATACAATACAATTCTGGATCTCATTCAACAAATATACCTACATTATTAATTTTCATCTATAGAAGAACAATTGAAATTGTTTGTTATTAATTAGTAACAAAACATCTTTAATGATCTTTTGTCATTAATGCAAGTATTATGTTGTCATTAATATTAACTATCTTGTATTTAGTAACAAATATTCTCCAATGAATTCAAAAAATTTACATTACTATCTTAATTCTTAATCAAGTCTTGAATACTGATAAAAATGTATGAGAGTTGTTTACATGTACAATTGTTATTTTGCATCATCAATGGTTGAACATTTATATGTTATTCATACCATTATTTCATTATCTATGGAGTACAATTGATTTAATAATAACAACAGTATTTCAAAACATACACAAATAAAATTTCATTTAAATACAGTTTAAATATATTCACAAGGTTAAAAGCATTATTTAACATCTTCAATTAGTATTATAATTATTTTGACAAGTGTTACAGAATAGTAAACACTTTGGTTTATCTACATCAACACTTTTCAGTTGTAAAGTTATTTGAGTTATTCTGTCATTTGTGATTATGATTCGACAGAATGTATATACATGTTTTCCATTAATCAATGGTGAAATACAAAATTATTTTACTAAAAATATTTCACATGGAAACATGGATTGCTAGTAATCCATGTTTAAATTTTTTGTAAATGATGTTTAAAACAAATTTAAAAATGATCAAAGTTCTAAAATTGATTTATTCTTGATCAAGTTTCTAATATCTTATTAATGAAGTCAAATAGTCAAGTGATCATTGTTATTTACAACTTAGTTTGTCATACTAACATTTTTTATAACAATGCATAAAATAATTAATTCAAAGTTCACTCTTCCCTGAATATTGAGTTTTAAGTTTTCTGGAAAATAATGTTTCCGTAAAATATTGTTAAATTTTTTCACTTACTTACTATTGTAGTGATTCACATTAAAGAAGCTGTTCATCAGTTACCTTATGGTCACTTACACTCTTTACACTGTTTGAGTCACAACACTGTCACCTCTTTGGGTGTCCACACGGTATCATTAGTGTCACTGAGCGTCCATACAGCAGTTGTCAATTGGTTTCAGGGCAAGATCATCTTACCTGAACATATCACTTTGATTACTTTCTATATTAAATAGTGCATATAACATGGTTTAATTATTGGTTATTAGTTATAACAATGGTTTAATTCAATACACAATTAAATGTGGTGAAAAATTATTTACAAAACACCTGAACATGCCCATGATTAATCATCATTTGTTTTCCCTGTATTCATTTATGTATACATATATATGGCTTGTGAGTTGAGTTTCATGTATCTATACATTTATTGATACTGCTTTGGCATGTTTAAAGTTGACACATTTAACATCAATTATCATTATTATATTTACAAACTTTTCCATACATCACTACTGGTTATTCATTACCAGTATCGCAATAATGAATCATATTTTCAATTACATTTAACTCATGTTTATTTGTGATTTGTATTACTATATCATTAATGACAATTACAATAATTGCTATTAAAAGTTGTAATCAAATGTTTACAATATCTTGGCTTACTTTTTCAATACATTTTTTAATTTATTAATCTACTAGTGTCTGCAACATGGCTCTAGTAATAAGGCTAGCCATGCTACAGGTCACTTTATGCTATGTCTTTAGACTCAATTGC
The DNA here is from genome assembly GCA_035578905.1 of Stictocephala bisonia. NCBI lineage: Eukaryota > Metazoa > Arthropoda > Insecta > Hemiptera > Membracidae > Stictocephala > Stictocephala bisonia. The sequence continues at coordinate 18,693 of JAQJVL010002081.1, forward strand.
CAAGGCTAACTAATACCTTAAACTGAAAGTTCAATGCCATTTTGTGATTAATAGTGTACTTGCGTTGATTAATTTTGGATTTTGAATGTGGCTGGGTGTGATTAGGGCCGAATTGTACTACTATTGATCACTGGCTCATCACCTTTTACAAAATTCTTAAAAGCGAAATATTAAAATTTAACTTTACTGCTTAAATGATCAGTGATCAGACAAACAGAAAGTGGTCACTGAGCATTCAACATTACCTCCATTAGTAAATACATGGTCAATGAGTCTCTGCGATCCCTGCGCTTCCCTAGTATAGCCCTCAACAATATTGAATAGGCCAAAAGAAGCCATCGTGGAGACAAGTTTTTGAGCAGCAAAGGTGTGGCTTGAGAGGTCTATATTTAGGTCACCCATGACTATAGAGGTGTTATGACGGTTTGCGTATTTACTAAGTCATTCAGTAATTAGGTCCAGAAATTCATCATGTCGGTGTGAAGGTGGTCTGTAGGCTGCTACCAACAATATTTTGATATTTTCTCTAATTACTACCAAAATATTGTTGGTAAAAAATAAGATTAAAATTTTATTAACTGTTTATTATTTTATTTATTACTTACTTATATGTTATCATTACTAATGGAAAAACCAGTCATAGAGAAAGAAAAAAATGAATAATGATAGAAAGAAATAAAATGGAAATTAGGTATTCGCATTAAATTATTTTACTTTTGTAAGAAGATTCTTATACATTCTTTATGGAATTACGTTACCTCCTTACATAAGTGATAATTTTAATACGAGAGTATTGTTTTTGAGAGAGAAAAAGAAGATTTGTGAACACCAGTGGTGTCAAGTGATTAAAAATTTATGTTTAGAGATCATAAATAGAAAAGATTAGAGTGAAAATATATTTAAAAATAATAATAATAAATCTAGAGAAATAACTCTGGTACCGATCATTATATGTTCACTTAGCACAGATAGGCTTGTGAATTAACATGTAAATTAAATTTTAAGCTGTGCAACTTTATTATAATTTGTGTATTTAATGACGAAAAAGAGAAATTCCAATCTTAAACAATAATTTAATAACAATAAGTAAAATTAATTTGTTAATTAATCAATTAGTGAAATTAGATACTAGATAATATAATTTGCCTACCTACTAGTTCAAATTAATCATTCTACTGCTGTGAGATACAGTCAGGGTAAGATCCACGGTTGGCTGTGGATGCTGCGGGTGGACTTGATGGTTCCAAAGCGCCGACATTTAGCTCTAGGAGGGAATCCAGATGTGTGATGCGGAAGAGTCTTCTTGATGGTGTCTTCTTAGCCAGGACTCGTCCTTCACTGGTCCTCACGGCTGCCAGCTTTCCTTCTCGCATGAAACGCCTCGCTCCATTGATACAGCACGAGTATGGGGTGTAAATGTCCCAGTTTGGAAACGAAGCTTGCAGTTCCTTAGCCAACAGCTTCCTCCTCTGCCTTCTTCAATGAGCTTTCGCACTTCGAGAGATGAAACAAACAACAATCGATGGTGAGTTAGAGTCCTATTGTCTTGCTGGGGGTCTGTGGGCCGCAGAGATGTCATACCGCTCGAAACGGAAGTCTTGCAAGGTCTTTGATTATCTTATACAATATTGATTATTTTAATACTATATTAAATAAATCCTGCTTGTTACAGCGTCCGAGAATTTCTATCGGAAAAATGTAACTAGTTAGATAAGATGTGTTTTATTTTTTTGGAAATCATAAATTATTTTCTTATTTACATGCATTAAATTCTTATTTTCCATATATAAGAGTTGATTTTGTACACTTTTTTGATAGACATAAGACTTAGCTAATGCAATTGTATTGTTGATTTGGCTGAATAAAAAGTTTGAGTTTGTATTTTATTTGTAGATATATTTGACATGTTTCATGCAATTGTATAAAATTGTCAACGAAATAAAGAGTTTGACTTTGAGTATTGCTAAGACATTCTCATTTTTCGTCGTTGGCATTCCGGAGATTATATGTTATTTTCCGGCTATGCTGCTGTATATCGGCAATTTCTTGTGATAAATTACTTAACTCTTTGTTCATTCTTTTATTCTCCTCTACTAGGTGAATGACGACTTTAGCATTTTTTTTCACAATTAACATTCACATCACCGATTTGGGTCTTCAGTTCACTAACATCTTTTACAACAGTGGTGATGTGCTTCTGAATTCTATCTAGTTTTTCGTTTGATTGATTTCGGAACTCACTAATTGCCTCTAGGATGGTCGAGGTCACCGCTCACTTGACTGTTTGTTGACGCACACTCGCCACACTTCCAGTTTTCCCGTAAACTGACTTTGTTATTAAGGTCACCATGTGTTTGTAGAAAGACAAGTTAATGAAATATACTATTTCAGTCAGAATATTTAAAAGCATCCTTTATCTGAGATACTTCCCTGTCACATGTCTTGCAATTATCATCCATTTTTTAATACGCAAAATTTACACAGTTTATTTAATAAGATTACAAATTTAACTAATTAATTAATACAGAACACGTTTATAGGCAGGAAAAGGTTTTTAAAACCAAGCGTAAATGTACACTTCACTTTACAGTAACAAACTTAAACACGTTAGTTAGCTACTAATAAGCCGAACACAAGACGATATTCACTCATTGACTGCCTGATAATGACTCCGATTTAGGTTACAAATAGTTGTGTATTTACATGTTTTGAAAGTGTAGGAAGTGCGTTACTGTAAATGTTGTCTCTGTTTTTAAGTTAAATAAAACAACTATACATTTTTTGGGCTTTTCCCACACAACAATTTATTCAACTTAAACAAGGAATATATATTTAGTCACACATTTATTAAATTTCCAAAACATGTGAACATTATGCACGTGTTGGAATGTTCAACCTTATGCAATAGATAGAAATAATCTTGCTATTGTAGCTGTGATACGCGGGCCCGCCAGAGTTCAGGCATCTTCGCCACGCTTCGGTAGATTCGTACTGAGCGAGTGCAGAGACTACTTAGGGTTTGTAAATTCGCGTCCCGGTACCGGACAAACACGTGATCGATACTGGATAAACTGTTATCAGTCACCCTGGTCGGCTTGTCTATACATTGTGAAAGTTCAGCCACACCAGATTAATTTTTAATAAGCTGATATTTATGTCACCTACTAAAATAAACATTGTATTTTTGCTAATACTGTCGTAGTAATTTCATATGGTATCAATAAACATATTAATGTCACTGTCAACAGTTTTGTAAATATAATAATGGTGTATCGTAAGGAATTTGTTGTGTTTTTCTTGGGTGTATAAATTATTAATTAATGTTCATATTTGTTTGTTTGTGGCGTTTGTGCTTGTTTTCAGGTTAAGATGTAGACTACAATATTCATATTGTTTTTAGAATAAGCCAGAATACCAAACTAATTGGTTATGTCTTGATTTAATTTTTCTACTTGAAAAAGGTTGGATTGCAAAATGCCATTTTTTGTAAGGGCCTAGGGTTTCTTTACGAATTGTTAGGAAGCGTCCAACAATTCTTTCTGCCCTATTATATACTTTGCAGCATAATTATCCAATTGTAAAAAAAGACAAAAGTTCCGATAACCTACCCAAGTGTACTATTGTAAGGTTTATTTAACACTAGCTTTTAAATACTAACTGATAAATTCTGTGAAACCAATCTTCATACGAAATCAAAGTAACATTGGGGACTCAATTTTAGATATTTATATAGTTTCATATTTATGTGATGGTTAATTTAAAATGCTACCAGTAAAGCACAAAACAAATGTTTTCATTTTTAATAAAATGTATTATATTAAGAATCAGGTTGCGTAGCCTACGTAGTGAGCCTTGTCACCAGTCGAGGCGCGGTCGTGTGAGACGGACAAGGGACACAATGAGATTGATGTCCTCTTTGTTCAATTTGTGTTGTCAAGATGATAACTTTACACTTCTTTTTGTTACCATGAGTGTTTTTTTTGTTTTTTTTACAGTTTACTCTAATCTTTTCTTTTTCATTATTTGTAATGTTCATTAACACCGTTAAAGTTGTTTACCACACAGTAATACTAGTAAGCTTTATGACTGTAGTAGTACTCATTCACTGGCACGAGTTAAAAAAGCTAAACTTAAAAATGGTGAGTAAATGGACTTTTAGGTATATACAGTATACATCGTATGTTTTTTGTCAGCTATAATTTTGTTTAATATTTAAAATTATGTAAAAGCTGAGTTTTATTCTAGAACAAAAAGTCAAAGATTCATTACACTATAGTAAAAATTTAAAAAAATAAATAAATAACAAAAACTCTCCTGTCACAAAGTCATCAAGCCATTTAAGACCTGCCTCACTGATTCTATTTATGCTAGCTAATCCCTCCGTAGAACAGCGCAAGTGGCGCACTGACACTTTGTGATCCATTGTTTGGGTAGACTCCCTGCAATCACATGACTGATGTACTGTCAATCCCCATTTGTATTTTAAGTAGTTACATCTGCCCACTCCAGTTCGGAACCGATTCAATAATGTCCACTCCCTACGAGGAAGGTTCATCCCACCTACAGGTATTGACGGATCGTTAATAAGGAACTTATTTCGTCCATCATAACTGGCCCAGCTAGTATTGGGTGATAAATTGGGTCTGCTCAACTGAAAAGCAATACGTAAAAGGGGGGTTTCGAGATTTTAAGAGACCGTTATAACGTGGGAGATCCTGGGCAATGGGGAGGTGCGGGGAAAGAATTCAATAAGAATTTCAAGATCTTATATGCCTCCTGACGTCTTATTTCTGGAGGAGCTATATCTGCATTGCACTGGGAGCCATGGCTGTCGGGTTTCCACAAGAGTGCCACTAATAGCTTTCATGGCTCTATTAAGCTATTAGTGGCACTCTATGTGTGTTCGCTTTTGTATGTGTGCTCGCTATTTAGCCATACGGGAGCACTGTAGCTGAATAAAACAGTAGTACTCAGGACGTGTGCGTTGACTCCCCAAGTTGTTCCAGCAATATGATGTAGTACATTTGCCCTGGTTTCAATTTTAGCTGCTGTTTTTTGAATCTTCAGTTCTTCGCAGCAGCCATCTGGCTTTGAAGCGTCGGCGATTGATATGACGTTACTCCCAGTGTAGTAGACTTTTACACCATTTAAAAAGATGTTTAATTTTCGATTAGCCAGTCGATACTTAGGTAGAACCAGGCTTCTTCGATTTTTGATGGGTTAAAACAGTAGCTGTGAAGTCTTTATGTTGATAAACTAAAACAACATCGTCTGCATATATAAACTTTCTTGACTTGATGATTGGGATGTCAGCAGTATACACGTTAGATAAAATTGAAGCAAGTACGGATCCCTGTGCCAGACCATTCTTCAGCTGTCTATATGAGCTTTCTTTACGACCTATACAAACTTTTATTAGCCTGGCAGTAGTATATGTTTGTATGTTTCGGTGCATATATACGGTTCGCTAGTTGTAGTGTATGTTCTGGTGCAGTGTGGTGTAGGTCAGTTCTGTAGTTGTTTACAGTGTTAATCAGTGCGGTCAGAGTTCACAGATAGCTCAGAGGTAATTAATAATCCACCATTACGGTTGTATTTTGAACGGATATTAGATGCAGTGACATCTTGATCACGTGACCTGTCATACAAAAATTAAGGTTAAATTTGTATTATTGCTGTGACGCAACCTACAATTGTTATCAACCTATAATTGTAGGTCAGATGTTATCAAAACATCAGATAACAGGACTATCATTCGCTGTCTCCCCGTTCCGTATATTAGTTCAAGATTTCCGTCGGAATTTACCATTTAATAAGACTTGGGCCCAGTTGTAGTTTACTTTTACAAAAACGAAGAATTCCTTGGCACAGATGTCAGTATATGTTATAAAACTAAAACTAGTATGGAAACATATATTGTAAATGACAGTGATAAAATTAAGATCAAGTATTGTCAGTAGTGTAGAAACAGGGCTTGAAGCACAACCTTGAACTTTGTACTGTTGTTGTTTACAAATTTATCACCACGTGTTGATCACGTGTTGACCTTGAGGTCAAGTTTACTATTGTTTACTACTGATAATCAGAAAGGTCGTTGACCTTTCATTGATAGTCACCACGTGTTAACCTTGAAGGTCAAGTTTACTACAAGAACGTGGACCCCCCGCGACGTTGTCCTAGGTCAGTGTTGTTTTGGTGTGACGTCACGCCGTTTTCGCGCTCTTTCTTCTGACGTCACGCCGTATTTATTAAGTTAATTGTATTTTATTTATTTAATGCTGGCAAAAAGTGTCGAAGACCGGTGCCGGGATCGATCCTTGAACCTTCCGTTTGTGAGACGGAGTTGATACCACTGCGGCACAGTGACACACCTGAGAGGGTAACGTAAGTAGCGGCAGAAGAACGTGTGCCTTCGTTCGCTTCGCTTACACCACACGCCAGTACACGATATACTATATAAAATGTATTAATTTGTTCAGATGTAAAAAAAAAAAAATCTGTTGGTTTGTCGTCTGCTCAGCTGATGTAGTGTCATACTATATGAAAGATGCAAAAAAAATGTCTTTTTCTCTTTATACTATATAAAATGTACCAAGATGTGGTGCCATACTATATGAAAGATGCAAAAAAAATTCAGTTTCTCTTTATACTATATAAAATGTACCAACTGTTTTTTGTCAGTGTTACCAATTCGCACGATTAATTGCATTATACTATATAAAATATATGTGAGTGCTACTAACTCACACGATTTATTACATTATACTATAATAAATACATATACGATTTTTGTTTTCCTCTTATACTATATTAAATACAAACGCGTTTTTCGGTGTTACAGTAATATTATTTTAATTCGTTATCCTTTTATATCCTTTTCGGACGCGAATAAATACGTTAAAACGGTCGTCAAGTATTAGGAGAACAGAACTTGGTAAGATCTCTGAACTGGGCCGTTGATATCATGAGCGCGCTATCATATCGCTTGACCCTAGTGTCAGGCGGCGCGCGCTTTATCAGCCCACTGGTGCACGATTTTTCTTGGCAACAATTACGGTTCCTCTTCACTTCTGCTAACCTAATACTCTATTTGTTTTAAAACCTCTAAAATCGCTCACCTGAGCTAAAAAAGGTATCATATGTTTAAATAAAATTAATTGAAGGATTGTTCTTAACCAGTCAACGTCTTTTTTCCCTGATTTAATCCTATAAAGAGTATTTACATTATAGTACCTACATATAGTAGATGATATTCATATAATAATTAATATTTATATTTTCTAAAACTCTATGAAAAAAGGCGTGCTTTAATTAAAGTGTATTTTTTCTTGTTACACAGTATACAGTATTAATTTGAATAATATTTTGTATTTTATATAGTATTAATTTGTTCTGACCGTATAACAAATGAACCAGAGGGTTTTTTTCTTGTTGTTGTATAGTTTTTTTCATAACAGATGATTTTTGTTTACAACAGCTGATGTGTCTTCTGCTACCAGAGAACTCTTTGTATACGAGAAAAATTTCTAAGTCTAATTTTGCTGATAGATTATGTGGTTCGCTTCGCTTTTAACGAGTCATACTATATAAAGGACATGATGCATATATAGTATATAAAATGTACCGATGTTTCCAATAATTTGTATTTAATATAGTATTTATTTGTTCTGACCATTTAAACCAGATGTAAAAAAACAATCTGTTGGTTTGTCGTCTGCTCAGCTGATAAAGTGCCATACTATATGAAAGATGCAAAAATACTAAATAAAATGTACCAACTGTTTTTTCACAGTGTTACCAACTCGCACGATTAATTGCATTATACTATATAAAAATACATATATGATTATTAAATTATACTATAATAAATCATGTATACTATATAAAGTGTATACCAGTATTTTTTGTTGTTGTCGGTGTTTTCAACTTACGCTTTCATTCGTATTAAACTATAATAAATCCGTGTACTATAATAAATGCATCGATTCATCAGTATGGTCAACCGATATTTATTCTTTGTCACGCTATAATACAATAATTACTATGGCGGTAAATTTAAACAGATTGAAAAGGATTCTGGTTTTTATGTATCATATTTTATTTCAATATTGCACTTATATGAAGTACATTGTTCATATTAAATCACTATTTTCGTTGTACTATAATAAATGCAATTAATTTTTATATATAAATCAGTTAGAATATCTTTGAAACAGCTTACACGTTTATAGTTATCTATTTTTATTACAATAATAAATGTATATTTGTTAATATATATTAATTTAAGTTAAATTTTAATTTCTTGTTATTAGGTGAGCAAAGACTGGTAGAAGTTATCATGTTACAGTTGCCACGTGCGGCATACAAAGTGTTTATTTTTAATATATACTTTAGTGGTAGTGAGACAGATATAAAAATTCATATAATTTAATACAAATCTGCAAAGAGAGAAAACTTCATTAGTATCTGGACATGCATTTTTCTCAACAACAACCAAAGTTTCTAGTTAGCTCTGGTGTCATAAATAGTGACTTTTTTTCTTTCATAAATGGTTCAATAATATTTAGAGCATTTATCCAAATAATAATTTGTATTTAATATATTAATTTGTTATGATAATTTAATATTCAAACCAGATGCAAAAAAAAAATGTGTCGGTTTGTTGTCTGCTACAGCTATTATAGCTGTATATAATATAGCTGATGTGTCTTCTGCTAAATAAAAGGATAGAGATGTCTGAAATTTGTTAGTAAATTTGATATTTAGTTGATATTGGTAATGATTTAAATTATGAGTTAAGTAGTTCAATTATTATTCCCTCACACGTTAACTAAAACAATCGAATAATATTGAATTACGAGCCATATTTAGACATATGTAATATTACAATATGTAGCATTTACTTTAAGATATCAAATAAAGCCTCTCTATTTACAAACTATCCCATTATTTTAACCTAATATCATAAATAATTACTTTATAGATTTACATTGCTGCAATTTATTATAAATTTACTACAATACTTCAATAAATTACATTCTACTTATGACAAGGGTATCAAAATAAAATTTGCTATACATTTCATTTCAGACTTATTAAACAAAACGTCATTCATCATTTGCATACTTAAATCTTCTATTGAGAAGATTTTTTTTGAGTGAGTGTATAAATATAGAATGGGAAATAATAGTTTATTTTCTCCAACAATAAAATAGGCTATATATGGGAAATTCTCTATTCATTTTATTTCAGATTTCCATTAGGATCTTACACATAAGAGCCTTACGTAAAATTTAAATCTAATATGTTAAACACATTAGAGATTACAGTTATGTAAATATTAAATGGACAAAAATGTTTGATTTCTTCATGAAAAGATCTTCATACATGTCCAACTATTATAATATTCCTGAGAGAAACGATTAATTATAAATGGCACTTTAAGTTAATAACATGTTTTTTCCTATTTTGTAAAGATAAATTCTCTTATTAACAAATTAAGTAAATAAAAAACAATTCTATGAATCCATTAATAACTGTATAGTGTATTAAATGTTGCATATTATTTTGACATTTTTATAATAATAATTGCCTTTTCTTATAATTTCAACATAAATATCACAAACACGTATTGAAAACATTGAACTTTTAAATAACTTAAAAAAAAAAAAATTGTGACCGATTTAACATGAATAATTCATTTTAGTGAGGTCAGAATAACTTCATTAATATAGATTTATTAAAAAAAAATACATATTATTTGTTTATAGCAATAAAAAATTATACTTTGTTACTAATTTTGTCACATAAAAACTAAAATCATTAGCTCACTTTGAATGGAAAAAACAATATAATACAATATAGATGTTAAATTCAATATACATTTAATTTCAGATATGCGTACAAAACGTTCTTCTACACTTGCATCCTTGAGTGCATACATATGCGTTATGTTTAAGATGAGACATGTCTTGTATATGAGAAATTATCTAAGTTCCATTTTATCAGTGTCCGTATGTTGAGTAAGGATGAGAACTGAGTATCAGGCTTGTCAATTAGTTGAAAATCAGACCAATAATACGTGTTTTTGATTCAACTCTATGTCCCTAAATTTTACTGGTTGTTAGACTTTAAATGAAATGTCCGTTCTATGAAACAGTCAAACTCCGTTAGCAACAATGTTACAGTGGTTATCCATGCTCATACTACTCACATTCACCTTAGAATACGTTCAATTTTGTGCTGCCTTCTCATATCTAAGAATAATACTTTCTATTGGTTTCTCTTAAAATGAGCTGTGAGAGTTAATATTATAATGGATGTTATGTTTAAATAATTTTTATAAAACAGAGTATACCAAATCAGCCGTTTAAGTATGTACTTCTTTTGCCTACATATATTCGGTTTAATGATAGAAATGAAGCTGTAATAAAAATGATAGTAAAATAAATTAAACTTAGCTAAGTAAGTTAATTTCGTGTTTATATAAAGGTATTTTTATTAGTATCCACCTTATAGATTTCTAAAGAGAAGACAACCATCAATTAGGGTCACTTTTTAGGTCATTTTTAAATTCTAGTGTATTAAGATTTTACCAAAAGGAAAACACTTATAAGTTACTTTGTAGACGCAGACTGTAACCTTATAATAAAAACTACGTAATGAGAAACCAAAATAGACTCTGATTTAAGGTTTACTTTTTAAACCTCCTGTAATATATACAAATCCCCAATTTAACATAGTACATAATAGGATAACAAGTTTCAATAAAAACTGTTTTTTTAATAGCCTCATATTCGATGATTTACTAAAATTAAAATATAAACAGTACAAATATACTTATAATTAATCATCTATAGTCTTTATGTTTACGTCCCGGTTAAACTAACTTATTACCGTCGGCTGAGCAGAACGAAAGAAGGATAAACGAGAAAATTAATTTAATTTCTTATTAGTATAGTGCAAATAAATGCAAGTCTGTAGCATTAATCAAAATAAAAGAAATATCGATTAACATATAAGCTGACTAAATGACATTACAATACCGGTTCAAGTGAGGTCAAGTGATATGATAGTGCACTCGAATAGACTAAAATCAAATGATTTACTTATCAAATGAAAATATAAACTTTACATTAAAAGATGTATAAAAGATGCACACTGTGACCCTATAATAAAAAACCATTTAGTGGGAAACCAAAACTGATTCACCAAGAGTAGTTACTTTTTAGAACTCACTAAAACCTAGTGTCATAACTATGATCCACCTTTTTGATCGCTTTGTTGATGGCAAACAAAGAATCTATATATAGGACATCCCTTCCATAATACGGGAATATATGTAAAACAATAAGTCTAAACTAAATGTACCAGTTGTATTAACTGTGAAACATAAGTAAATCGGTCAAAAAATCATATATGAGTAACTCAATTAATAAAATGTATATTTTTAAATTACAATGATTTTTAATTACGTTCATTCTATTTTTATGGGATTAAAATTTTAGTTTTTTCCATGAACATTTTCTGTGTGACAAACATAGCCAATAAATAACTAAAACACCAATTTTAATTATTCTGAATTTTTACATTTTGGTAAACAAGTACTAAGATTAATCGTTTAAGAGCTTTATATCAAGACATCTTCTTTATTATGTATCGTACATATACTTATCTTTAATAAAATACTGGATTTATAAGATATAACATGATTTTACACGGTTAAATTTCAGTTTTGCTGAGGCTATAAATATCTAATAAACACGTAAATTGTATAGTGGTAACAATTGTATAAATAACCATAACATAATGGACATACACATATCTAAGGGTTTTAAGTTTTTAAAAAACTAATAAGTAACTGCGTGTTTCTGTATTTTTAGTTAATTTATGCATTTATTCACCTCAATGACCTCATAAATATGAATTAATATAAGACATCTAAATCACAGAAATGTATAAATCCAATCGATTTATTTTAAATGACCAATTAAATTAGTTTCGGATAAGAAAATTAAGGTATTATACAAATGATACACTTCTGAGATCTCCATTAGGATGAGCTTCAAATAAAATTTCAGTCTTATTAGGCTTCACATATTCTGTAAATCTAGCTAGACATTAAATGAACGAAACATTTTTTATTTCTCAATGAGTGGATCCTCATACGGATTCAACTACTTTATTAAAACTTAGCGAAATGATTTAAATGTGAATGACACTCAGTGTTAAGCAGGTTTTTTCCTATTTTGTAAAGATAGTTGGACAGATAAAACAACAATTTTATAATTCCGTTAGTAACTTACTAGTGTATTATTGACTTAATAATATAGTGAATTGAATGTTACATAGTATGCTACCAGTTCATAAAATGGTCTTTTGCTTATGACTGATTTCAAGTGTATAGTTTATTTTGGTAAACATGATAAAACAAACACACATGACAAAACTAGGCAGAAAATGTACAAAACAGATACGACCAACTTAGTTACATTGAACTGGTGTCAGTCCATTTAAAAATATACACCTACGTAAATGTTGTTTTTTGTGTGATCCTTATTGATTGACTTCTTTTAAATTACAAAATAAAAACGACTTAGTAGACTAGAATATACAAGCCTTGTAAATATAATACACTTCTGAGATACCCATTATGAGCTTTAACTTACTTTATAGTGCTTCACATATTATTGTTTATTAGTCTGTATATCTGATCAAATATTAAGTATTTTTTAAATGTACAAAAACGTTCATTTTTCAAATATCGGATATAAATTCATATACAACAATTATATCATACTTTAGCCAAACTATTAAAATTAAAGTTCATCAATGTTCTTTTTTTAACTGTAAGGATAATTTATACAATCAGATATTTGGGTAAATAAAACAATATACGAGATTGTTCTATGCAAGAAAGATATTCTTATTCTTTATTTATTGACACATATTTTAGATCTTTATTTACAAACATTATCCTTGCTCAGACTCTTTGAACTTGTGATTCTTCAACTCCTTTCAGCTCGGCCATTAGTGTGTTGTAGAGTTCTTCCCCACACTCTTTAGGACTAATGCTTTCAAATAATTTAATAAACGAGTATTCGTGATTTATAACTTTGTTGCAAACGTAACAATCAGGATAACAAGCAGCTGTTTCTGTATGGTCCCTCTTAAATTTTATATTTTCTACATCCTCGACCAGTTCAGCCATTTTTTGAAGTTTTTCTTCAGCTTCTGGACTCCAGCTAGGTTTTGCAAATCTCAGCTCAAACATGACCATCAGCAAGATTGTATACATTGTACCTATGGAGGATAGTGTTGTTACCCGGAGTGTGATAGTGTCTGAACAATACCTTTATGTAACCTGAAAACTGTATTGAAATAGTGGTGGGTGGATGGTAAAAGATTTATATAAAATGTTGTCAAAATCAAACTGTTATGCTTAAATAGGATCTAGAAGTTGTTATTTTGCCCTAAAGATACAGTTTCATACAAACAGTTCACTCTTAACAAGTGTGATAATATATAACTCACATATGTTTACTATAGTACAGATAATTATTAATAAATTAATAATAGTGGTTTTTGAAGCTAAAAATGAATGGAAATAACTTACGTTAATTTCAATACCCATAACACATATAAAAAGTCATGTGATATTTTTGTTATTTTTAGTATAATAAAAATTAAAGAATATGAAACTAAATCAACTGCGATGATCTTATTAAAACGAATCTCATCCATATTACAGTTGCATTATTTTTTATGATAAATCTTTTTGACACTTTTTTCTTTAGTTGGCAAATATTTTTATTTATTTACTTCCCAAAAAACTGGATATGATTTGTTTGTACCATGGTTAGTTTTAGTTGACAGCCATTGTAAAACTGTACATTGTGAAGCCCAATAAATGAATTTGAATATGAAGTGCAGTTGAACATTCAATACCTCCCCTTTCATCCAAATAATGAACTTTATACTTAAGGTAGCACTAAAAAACCATATACTATATAAACAAAACTATACTTTGTCTAGCTATATAAATACAAATGTACATAACTAGACTTTATTTTCGTATAATACATTTAAGTATGTAAGAGGGCATTTATTGTATTTTACGATACCTATTTATGTTGTATTCATGTTATTTATGAATTTAATGTGGAATTGAAACTGTAATTTAGATAATAATTTATTTATCAAACACAGTGAATGAAACAGCATTGATATTAAGTAACACTCAAATAATAATATGGAATGCAAACTATAAATTACTTTTAAAGCTAATTCCCATTCACTTTGTCCTATTAGAATTGATATTAAGAGGCATTCAAAATAATTCATATGACGTTTGTATAAATAAAACCATATGTATATTTTAAACTAGCCAGGCCAGAGGATTAAGGCGATGAGAAAAGAACAAAGTAACACAAATGCCATTCAATGACAAATAGAGCACACTTATTGTAGTAATGTATTACAAATAAAGTAACCAAAACCACAATTGTTAAATGTAATGTTTGTCGTTGCGTTAAATAAATGAGAATGGTAATTTTGCATTTCATTGTTTTCTCTGAAACATATTTTTCCATGCCAAGGAAAATAACACATATGTTTTAAATGTCTATGTTACAATAGAAATGTGTTGTTACGTAATATTTAAAATAATCACTAGCAGTTTAAAATGTTCAACTGTTTATTCTCTAAATTCCCAAATTCCCCTTATTATACTGGTCTTATTCCGGTCAACTTCCGGTCAACTTCCGGTCAACTTCCGGTCCACTTCCGGTCTACTTCCGGTCCACTTCCAGTCTACTTCCGGTCCACTTACGGTCCACTTCCGTTTCCACTTCCAGTTCCACTTCCGGTCCATTTCCGTTTCCACTTCCGGTCCACTTCCGTTTCCACTTCTGGTACCCATCCGACTAACATCCTACCAAGTCAGAACTAACATTCGGACAGTCTGGCCTCGAGACAAGTTTTTACCGCGCTGACCTCCAGACAGTCTGGCCTCGAGACAAGTTATTACCGCGCCGACCTCCAGACAGTATAATTACAACAACCTTGGGTGTGCCGGACGCGGTAACCTTTCCCAGACCTTGTCTGGTTTGCCAGGTGTGGTTACCTAACATCAGGCGTGGTCGTCTGATCCTGGTATAAATACCCCGCACTCACAACGGTTGTCAGTGTGCCTTCCAACTGTGGAATATCAAGTACATACCTGCCTGTACAACCGCTCTTCTGCTGCGCAACTTTGAACCTTCAATTTGATTAAGTACATAAAACAACTACCTTATAACCACAGTTAGTTACTACAACATTTAATAGTATACAGTATTAGTCCTTAACATAGTCACGTCAAATGTAGAATACTAAAAACTCATACCACTCGCTCACAAGCTTAGCCTATTATGATACAATTGTGTTAGTAAAGACCCTTAACATTACGTCACATTCAAGGTGTACTTGAATGTGTTCAAGGAACTTTATATAAACCCTATTTGTTACCATAAATCTAGTTTACAATCCAACTAGGATACATCATTCAAACATAACCTCACATTTTTTAAACATAACCTATTAAATACTTAGAACTTTGTTACTTTTTGATTCACGTAGTATCCATTAAAATACTACATTGATTTACGTAGTAGTATACTAACCCATATATTTTGATGATTTCAGACCAAACCTTAGTCAGCCTACGAGATTCAAATTGACAACATCTCTGCTATCTCCATCTACTATTATTACAAGTAAGTCTTCATAAAAATCAAACATAACCTCATATTTTTAAACATAACCTAAAATATACTTAGAACTTTGTTACTTTTTTGATTAACGTAGTAGCATCTAATAAAATAATACTTTGATTCAGGTAGTAGGATTTTAACCCATATATTTCGATGATTTCAGACCAAACCACAGTCAGCCTACGAGATTCAAATTGACAACATCTCTGCTATCTCCATCTACTATTATTACAAGTAAGTCTTCATAAAAATCAAACATAACCTCATATTTTTAAACATAACCTAAAATATACTTAGAACTTTGTTACTTTTTTGATTAACGTAGTAGCATCTAATAAAATAATACTTTAATTCACGTAGTAGTATTTTAACCCATATATTTCGATGATTTCAGACCAAACCATAGTCAGCCTACGAGATTCAAATTGACAACATCTCTGCTATCTCCATCTACTATTACATTATAAATATCAAACATAACCTCATATTTTTAAACATAACCCAAAATATACTTAGAACTTTGTTACTTTTTTGATTAACGTAGTAGCATATAATAAAATAATACTTTTATTCACGTAGTAGTAATATATATATATATATATATATATATATATATATATATATTACGATGATTTCAGGTCAAACCCTAGTCAGTCTCACACTCTTGAACGAGACACATCTAGCAGCTCCGCTATTTACAACGCATCTATTGCAACCGTATAGTAAGTATACATAACTTATAAATTCATTTTACTCTCTAGGAACATAACCTAACTTATCTTACCTTCACCAAGATATTGAAAAACATTTTCTACAGGCATTTCTAGTATTATACATACCCGAGTATATAGATAATGAGAGTTTTACGAAATTGTGTTTCATTTGTTGCAGATCAACCATCCTCTCAGAAACCTGCTACCACCCCATCACTTGACATCGTCTTCCTACGGCAACCGCACCCATCTAATACATGTAAGCCCTTATACATCATTACTGTAGCAATTCCGTAACCCTAGTTAACGTATTAGTGCCCCTAAGCAAACTTTAGACTTAGATTACCGTTCTCTTTACGGTATTCGCATAGATTACCTTAATGACCATGTCACAAATACAAATTGTCCTTCTGTTTCAGATCATTATGAACCCCAACCAGACCAAATGTCCCAGATGTGCTAAGACCATGTCTAAGGCGAACATAGCTCGCCACCTCAAGAGCTGCACCGGGCCTACAACAACTTGGGAGCCTCAACATCCCTGTCCGGCTTGCGGAGTAATAATCACTCTCTCCAACCGCAGCCGCCACCTCAAGAAGTGTAGCCCCGCTCACCTCAAGAGGAAAGCAGACGAGCCAGCCCCCTCCACTTTTAAGGCTGCTCGCTTCGAGACCGACCCCCAACCATCAACCAGCGATTCCATCATCAACAACATGCGCTCTTCGATCGTGTCAGCATACAACACGGTCAAGGAGACAGTGGGACATCTCATCGGAGGACATAAAAAGTTGGAAATTATTGAAATCGAGAAGGTGTTTAAGGGACGAATGAAGACGTACTCAGTCGAGAACCATCCCAACATCAAGGACCCCGTCGGATTTCTAAAGCAAGCTCGAGGCCTCGTTCGGGACAAGAACGAGGAGCACGTTAAAGAAAAAAATATCAAGACTAACCTCGTATTCCTCGTAAAATACAAAAAACCGGTCGGAGATAAGGAAGAGGACAAAGAGATGAACTTCAAGACCAAGAACGTGGTCATCTTACCAGCCACTAACATCGAGGACTATCTGGAGGACGCCGAGGGGAAGCTCTTAAAAGAAATGGATGAATTCTACGCCAAGGGATCCGGGTGGACTCTGGCTAAAATTATTGGCTTGGAGCTAGGAATCAATAGATACGACCCCATCCACGCATCAACCTATATCGAGCTGCCAAAAAAGATTGTCGATAAGAAGGCTGTTCTGAATATACAAAACACTGATCAGAAATGCTTCCTCTGGCCTGTGTTAGCGGCTCTCCATCCCGTCTCATGGCCAGATCAACCCCACCGCATCCACCACTATCTGCCATTCGAACACGAGCTGGATCAACATCTCCAAGGAATCAACTTCCCCGTCACCCTTGATAAAATCACGCTATTCAAGAAGAGGAGTGGATTTTCCATCAACGTCTACGCTTACGACGACAAGTGCATTGTATACCCGCTGCTGGTAACAAATGCAGAGAAACACACCCATATCGACCTCATATACATCAAAGACGGAGACAACACGCAATATTGTCTCATTAGAGACCTCAGCCGACTTGTTAGGTCCCAGACTACTAATCATGACCATAAGACGTGGATATGCCGATACTGCCTGCTACACTTTGGAACGCAGGACCTACTGAACCGTCACACGGAGGACTGCAACGAGCACAAAGCCGTCAAGATTATCATGCCACCGGAGGGAAGCACTATCAAGTTTAAAGAGGGGCAGAAGAAGATGTGAGTCCCGTTCGCAATGTACGCGGACTTTGAGTGCATGCTCACACCCATCGAGGAGAACGAGGATCGAGCGATTGGACCGAGGAGATGCTATACCGAGAAGTACCAGAAGCATGAGGCCATCAGCTTCTGCTACTACACCGTGTATACCGATGGAGACTACGCCCACCCCGTCAGATATTTTGGAGAGGATGCCACCCAGGTCTTCGTAGAACGTCTACTAGATGAATCGAGGAAGATTCATCAACTCTACTCCATCGCTGCAGCCATCCCGATGCAGCTAACTGCGGACAACGAGCAGGAATTTGTCACGGCTACCAACTGCCACATCTGCGAAAAACCTTTCACCAACCCAGATGACTACAAGGTTCGTGATCACGATCACCTCACCGGAAAGTTTAGAGGCACCGCCCACAACCTCTGCAACCTCAAGTTTCGGAAACCAAATTTTATACCCATCTTTATCCATAACTTGAGTGGGTACGACACCCATTTATTTATCAAAATGTTTGGGTTGAACGACTAGACCATCAGCGTCGTACCTAACAATGAAGAACGCTACATCTCGTACACCGTCGAGATTGAGGGTGGGGTGAAGCTGCGATTCCTCGACTCGTGCCGGTTCATGGCTTCGAGTCTCGATAAATTAGTAAAGAACCTCGCTCCCGAACATTTCAAACACACCTCACAATTCTACTTTGGAGAGCAACTGCAGTTGCTTACAAAAAAGGGGATCTACCCCTACGACTTTATGGACTCCCTAGAAAAGTTCGAGTTGACATCTCTACCAGCAAAAGAAGACTTTTACAACAAGTTAATTATGGCTAGAATCTCCGATCAAGACTACGAGCATGCGCGGAAGATCTGGACTACATTCAACATCAAAAACATGCAGGAATATACGGAGCTCTACAACAAGACAGATGTGCTTCTATTGGCCGACATCATAAAGAACTTCCGAGACGTGTGCCTCCAGACTTATCAACTAGATCCAGCCTGGTATTTCACCGCACCTGGACTCACCTGGAGCGCCATGCTCAAGGTCACTAACATCGAGCTGGAGCTGCTTTTAGACTACAACATGAGTCTGATGATTGGCAGAGGAATTCGAGGAGGAGTTTCCCAAGTCTCATGTCACTACGCCAAGGCCAACAACCCGTACACCGAGGACTATGATGAGGAGAAACCTACCAGCTACCTCACCTACCTGGACGCCAACAATTTATACGGTTGGGCGATGAGCCAGCACATGCCCTACGGTGGTTTCAAGTGGGTGGAGCCTATGGAGTTCGAGTGGGAAGGTAACGGGTACGGCTACATTGATATTATGAATGTAGCAGACGATGATGACATGGGATACATCTTGGAGGTGGATTTGGAGTACGCCAAAGAGCTCCACGACTCGCATTCCGAACTCCCCCTCGCCCCAGAGCAACGTATACCGCCGGGGGCTAAGTAGAGCAAGCTGCTTCTCACCCTCCACGACAAGGAGAAATACGTAGTACACTACCGCAACTTGAAGCAGTACTTGTCGCTGGGGATGAAGCTGACAAAGGTGCATCGAGCCATCTGCTTTAATCAAAGCAGATGGCTGAAGAAATACATCGACCTAAATACCGATATGAGAACCCAGGCAAAAAACGATTTTGAGAAAGACTTCTTCAAACTGATGAACAATTCGGTGTTTGGGAAGACTATGGAGAACATCCGAAACCGAGTCGACATTCTTCTGGCAACAAAAGAACGACAAGTCCAAAAGTGGCTGGCAAAACCAAATTTCAAAAGCAGAACCATCTTCACCGAGCAGCTAGCAGCAGTTCATATGTCCAAAACGAAATTGTGGTTTAATAAGGCTATCTACGTAGGAATGAGCATCCTTGATATATCCAAAACCCTAATGTTCGACTTCCACTACAACGTCATCAAGAGAAAATATGGAAACAAGGCTGAACTTTAGTACACCGACACCGACTCTCTGACATATCTCATCGAGACGAAACACTTTTACAAGGATATGAAGCAAACGATAGACTTCTTCGACACAAGCGACTACCCTCAGCTGAATCGATACAACATTCCGAGCGTGAACAAAAAGGTGATTGGTAAGTTCAAGGATGAACTAAATGGTCGAGTGATGTATGAGCATGTTGGGCTTCGCTCAAAGATGTATGCGAGTCGCTCAGAAAAAAAGGACGACAAAGATGACGGGGAAATAAAAAAGAGCAAGGGTGTGAAGATGTGCGTAATAAAAAAAGATATTACCTTCCAATATTATAAGGATTGTATGAAAGAATTCGACGAAAAATACAGCACACTGGACATAACACTTGGGGTGAAGCAAGATCACTGCTCTAAAGACTACCGCACTATGAACATGATCCGGAGTTTCAAGCACAATGTATATACCGTGGAGCTCAACAAGATTGCCCTATTTGCTCACGATGATAAGAGATTTATCCTGGAAGGGGGCGTCAAGACCCTACCCTGGGGGCATTATTTAATCGATAAAGAAGTGATGCTAGACCAAGCCGTCTTAGACGCATTGATGGTGGAGTAAGGAGACGGGTGGGAGCACAACAGTGCAGGAGGTAGCAAATAGAAGAAGGTCGGCTACCA
Source organism: Stictocephala bisonia (assembly GCA_035578905.1). Taxonomy (NCBI): domain Eukaryota; kingdom Metazoa; phylum Arthropoda; class Insecta; order Hemiptera; family Membracidae; genus Stictocephala; species Stictocephala bisonia. Next base: position 39,542 of record JAQJVL010002081.1, read on the forward strand.
CTTTCCGCAGCGGGGAGGGGCTGCGGAATCCCGTAAAAGCAATGACCCGCAACGCCCAATAGACCTTCAAGAACCGGCAACGCCCAATCAACCTTCAAAAGCCAGCAACGCCATGCCCAGGTATAAATACCCCTCACTAACAATGCTCGTCAGTGTGTACTTGGATACTCTATCAACATGTACGAAGAATCCAATGCTATTACCGAACAAGCACCCATCCTTGACGGTGACTGCAACCCAGTCGTCAATCAGGATCCATGGGAACTCTACAAGGACTTTATGTGGCTAGAACATGATATTAGTAAAAGATGGCATGCTCAACCACGTAACGAATTCGAATGTCAATGGTACGAAGAGGACATGAAGTTTATGCGTGAAGAAAACCCGATAATTAGGCAGCATTGGAAGTCAATAAGTTCTGAACAGGATTATCTTCAGGCATACCTCGACACTGTGGATTGGATGGACCTAAGGAATTTTGTACGTGGAATCCATTACAACAGGGAATGGCGTAAGAAAAAACTTGCAGATGTAGAAATGGAAAAGCATACAGCGCAAGAAAAGAGACTGCGGGAAAAGTTTCATTCTCTAGTTTCCTTTACCTTTTACGAAAAAACATAGAAACAACTCACTTAAGGGAGCACAAGAGTACAGGAGGTAGCAAATAGAAGAAGGTCGGCTACCACTTTCCGCAGCGGGAAGGGGCTGTGGAATCCCTTAAAAACCAATAAATATTTTGGTTTACAAAAATCTTAATCAGTTATGAATTGGACACAATTCAATACAAATTATGAATGTGAGAGAAATCATCGCCAAAGAGCTACACGCTCCAGCCAGAAGAACATTTCCCACCAGACCTGTGGAAGTCAAAGGAATAAACGATCTGTATCAGGCTGACTTGGTAGAGATGATACCATACTCAAAGTTTAACAAGGGCTACAAGTACATCCTCACAGTAATCAACTGCTTTACCAAATACGCTTACGCAATACCAGTCAAGGACAAGTCTGGACAGGAAATCGTCAAGGCCATACAACCTGTTTTGGAGGAGAATCGGATAACGCATCTGCAAACCGACATGGGAAAAGAGTTTTACAACGCTGGATTCACCAAGCTAATGAAAAAACACAACATTAATCATTACTCTGTGTACAGCGAGAAGAAGGGAGCCATAGTGGAGAGATTCAATCGTAGCCTCAAGTCTCTAATGTAGAGAAAATTCACAGAACTGGGACTTACAATTGAATTAATATCCTACCCGATCTGTTGGAAGAGTACAACACGAGAAAACATAGAACAATTGGCATGGCACCTTTTGAGGTGAACAAAAAGAACGAAGATTTGGTCAGACGAAACATAAACAAGAATAGACAAAAATATAACAAGAAGGAAAAGATCGAGTTCAAAGTGGGTGACAAAGTAAGGATAAGCAAGTATAAAAAGGTTTTCGATAAGGGATACCTACCCAACTGGACAAACGAGATTTTTACTGTGGAAACGGTGCGTCCAACTGTACGTACTACATATTACCTAAAGGATTACCGCAACAACATGCTTCAAGGAAGCTTTTACGGAAAAGAACTACTCAAGACCAGACACGGAGACGTATACCTGGTGGAAAATGTTTTGAGGAGAAAGGGTAACAAAGTGCAGGTTAAGTGGCTTGGCTTTAATGGTACTCACAATTCGTGGATAAATAAAAGTGAACTTGTGTGAATTACTCAGTTTGAGCTTAGAAATTAAGATGAAAACACCCAAATTGCCTATCGTAAACTTTGACGTATACTGTGGAGGAGATATGAAGGAAAGGAGCAAACATAGTGTTCTGCTGCCAAACCATGTACGATGTATCATGTGCGGACCTTCAAATTCCGGCAAGACTAATGTAATGTTAAACTTGTTGTTTAATCCAAATGGACTAAAGTTTGAAAATGTCTACGTTTTTTCAAAATCACTCCATCGGCCAAAGTATAAGTTGCTAGAGAAGGTACTAATGACTATACCCGGTATAGGATATTTCCCTTTCACAGACAACGGTGAGGTGATTCATCCAAACGAGGCGATAGAACACTCTGTGATGGTGTTTGATGATGTCGCATGTGAAAAGCAAGACAACATCAGAAACTACTTTACAATGGGACGACACCAGAATGTTGATACTTTTTACCTGTGTCAAACATACAGTAGAATACCCAAACAGCTGATTAGGGACAATGCAAACTTTATTATTGTGTTCAGGCAGGACGACAGAAATTTAAGACACATATACGATGATCATATAAATACGGACATGTCTTATGGGAGATTCAAAGATATTTGTGCCACCGCATGGAACAGTGGTAAGAACAAATTCGTTGTAGTGGACAAAGAACGTAACACAATGATGGTAGATACTGCGTCGGACTCGACGAGTTTGTCAAAGTTTTACAACATGATAATGAAGGTTAGTTTTAGTCAGCCTCTTGTGACAAGAGAGTACCATCTACCGATGAATGAGGATCGCAAATCATTATGGCGATGGCGCGAGGCGCATAACACAATGACGTTAGACAGGCTACGTTTTAAAAGGCGAATAGATACGTTGGAAGCAACCATTTTGGGCCCCCTTCTTTTGCTGCATATTGCGAAGCAGAAAGACTTGGAAAACAGGAAAACAGGAAAACAGGAAAACAGGAAAACAGGAAAACAGGAAAACAGGAAAACAGGAAAACAGGAAAACAGGAAAACAGGAAAACAGGAAAGCAGGAAAGCAGGAAAGCAGGAAAACAGGAAAACAGGAAAACAGGAAAACAGGAAAACAGGAAAACAGGAAAACAGGAAAACAGAAAAACAGAAAAACAGAAAAACAGGAAAACAGGAAAACAGGAAAACAGGAAAAAAGGAAAACAGGAAAACAGAATAACAGAATAACAGAATAACAGGAAAACAGGAAAACAGGAAAACAGGAAAACAGGAAAACAGGAAAACAGGAAAACAGGAAAACAGGAAAACAGGAAAACAGGAAAACAGGAAAACAGGAAAACAGGAAAACAGGAAAACAGGAAAACAGGAAAACAGGAAAACATCAAAACAGAAAAACATCAAAACTGGAAAACAGGAAAATAGGAAAACAGGAAAACAGGAAAACAGAAAAACAGAAAAACAGAAAAACAGAAAAACAGAAAAACAGAAAAACAGAAAAACAGTAAAACAGAAAAATAACATGAGGGGATTCCGTATGAATATGGATTTGGTTAAGGCACAAGAGTGCAGGAGGTTAGCATAAGAAGAAGGTCGACTAAGGTGAGGAGACGCCATTCCACTTTCCGCAGCGCGGGTGGGGCTGTAAAATCCATTAAAAAAACTCAATAAATAAGGATTGTGAATTCTTGAATTAGTTATTGACAGATGACGTACAAGGATGAAATCTTATACGAGAAATAAAGATGCTGCAGGATAGTATAAAGGCAAAAGTTGCGCGATATTAAAAGCAGTTCAATTCAAAACACAAGTTCGTTTGGAAGAAAGTACAAACCATTGAATTGATCCACTAAACAGTTGACGGAGGGTTTGGGGGGGGGGGACGCTGTTGTTGCTGCCAAAGAGATCAAGCAAGAGCCCAAAGAGGAGAATGAAGAGGAAGTGGAGGAGGAGGAGGAGGGTTTTGAGCCTGTGGAGGCATCTGGAAGACCATCTTTAGCGTCAGAGTTTGACGCATTTATTCGTGTAAACAACATTGGAGACTTGTAAGCTCCTACCTTCAGTTTATTCAAACGGACGATAAGGAAGAAGCTGATTTTACGTACGGCATTCACTATGATGGTAACGAGTGGAAAACGGGATTGTATCTGGTTAGCTTTTCCGATAACGACATAATTATAAATCGAGTTGAATACAAGGGAACACCTGGACTGTTTGAGTTGATTTTCAAGAAACATCCGCAGAGTGGATCGTTCAATGACAATGATTTAAAAGTGTACAAGCAAATGTTGGAGGCAACTGGTGTTCACAAGCGTGAAGATAGAAGAGGAATAAAATCCAACAGAGGCTACAAGTACACGAATATTGTATCAAATATGTTTCCACCAAAATATAAGAAGAAACTACCCTTACTACGTGCTTCTCCAGCGTCTAGAAAAAGACCAAGTCAACCACTATACCATTTATCGGTGAAAATAGAACAAAGTTGGGAGATGGTTTGCTAATGGAAGTTGAGAAATCCAAAATCGACTACCGGTAATGGGATGACCCTAATGAATTGGTTGATTGTTTGCGTCTGTTGTTAGCATCTAAAGAAGCAGGTAACAGTGGTCACAATAATGAGATTATCGCCATTCTGGAGGAGCTCAAGGAGGCGGACATTATAAAAGACTTTGATAACTTTATTTTGTAACCATTATCGTAATGTCTATCGACAAGTTCGGACGTCAGTTAGTTCAAAAAGGTGTTGCTGCTTCTGTGCCCAAAGGAGCACGAGGTGAAGGATTTAAATTGACTCCTGAAGGAAACTATGATATGCAAAATAAAGTTTTAGCAAATGTAGGCGATGCAATAAGTGAAAATGATGCAGTCAGTCTAAAGATTATAGGTGAGCATTGTGTATTATTCGAGGATAAATACATTAATGCTAAAAACAGGTATATACAAATGTTCAGAATCCTATTGAAGCAAAAGATGCTGCAACTAAATTGTACGTAGACTCTCTTGTTCCACCTAGATACGGTACCTTTTGGCACTTTGGGAAAAAATGGTTGGTTGAGGTGGCCGACCCAATAGATGATGCAGACGTAGTTACAAAGAAATACCTGACGGCTAATAGCCCGAAAAAGGCTAAAAGCGGGTGGGAGTTTAACAATATACGATTAACGTCAATCAAAGATCCTGTTGAACCTCAAGATGCAGTGACTCAAAACTACCTGTCAGGATCTCGTAACATGGTACGGGAAAAGTGGATTCCTAAACATACCGCTAATGAGTAGGATTTTGGAGATAAAAAGCTTTCCTCTGTGGGTGATCCAGTCACGATGCAAGACGCTGTAACGATGAATTATCTTGTACGAGCAATGAGTGCATTACTTTACGATATATACTATCGCATATTAACACCTCAAGATCAGATCCACAGTTTGTCTAAAGAGGAGTGGATCGACAAACATATTGTACGACCGTATTTCTTAAACGAAGCTACTAGAGTTAGATCACACGAATAAAAACCCTTGAATTTGAATAGAGACCGTCATTTGATCTTTATAATGCCAAGAGTCAACAAGAAAAAAGTCAGTCGTCATTCAACAGTCAAAGGGTGTGGACTACTAGAGACAGTCGTTAGTTTAGCCAGTTCAGCTCTTAACAAAGGGATCGATCTACTGCCAGTGGAACTTCATCTACCAGGAGGTTACAGGTACTGTGGTCCAGGTACCAAATTAAAGGAGAGGTTAGCTCGTGGTGATCAGGGAATTAACAAGTTGGAAGAGGCCTGTAAGGAGCATGACATTGCAAATTCCAAATATAGTGACAATCAACACCGTAGACAGGCGGATCAACAGCTGGCCAATAAGGCTTGGAATAGGGTTAAATCATCAGACGCTTCGTTAGCAGAACGAGCCGCAGCTTGGTCCGTGACAACAGCTATGAATGCCAAGAAAAAGCTGGGAGGTACAATGAAGAGACGACGCGTATGCAAAAAGAAAAAGATCGCAAAGCGGCGAGGTAAAGGTTACTATTTTAGACCTTATAAAAAGGGAGAGGGATACTATTTAAAGCCGTAAAAGCAGGGAAATGGATCACCTAAAGTCGTACATTAGTAAAAAAAAAAAGTTTATGTTAAAACACTTACCGGATCGGGCTCTTACAAACTTTGACCTGGACAGATATGCACGTAAATTTGGAATACCACATTTTCGAGGTGTTTTTATGAGAGACGCCTTACGACAGAATATCTGGAAGAAGGAAAATGCCATTGTTAATTTAGATTCAAACAGTGGGAGGGGTACTCACTGGGTGTGTTACAAAAAAGTGGACAACGTTGTGACTTATTTTGATAGTTTTGGAAACCTACAACCACCGCCAGACCTTTTAGAGTATTTTCAGGGATGTAAAGTGTTGTACAACTACACTCCACGTCAGACCTTCGGCTCCAACATCTGCGGTAATTTATATTTAGAGTTTTTGATGAATCCACTTTAGTATGTGTCTGACTTTTAGAGAGTGAGCAGCATTATGTTTTGTGTGAGTGGAAATAGTTCAGTGTTTGGCTGCAGTGTTTTCCCCGCAATAGACCTCTCTGACGGCGATTGGGAAATTGGATTGGTAGACTTAACAACATACAACTCTATACCAAACGTTGAGAAGGGAGTCAATAATTTGTTCCATTACGGTGATAAAATTGTCGACATACCGACTGGTTCTTATGAAATTAACGACATTACGCAATTTATCGAACACAAAATCAACGATCCGAATTTAAAGATTAGAGGCAACAACAATACGTTTAAAGTGGAAATTTACGGTGAAAAGGTAATTGACTTCTGTCAGGAAGACAGCATAGGTTCACTGTTGGGCTATTCCAGATCGAGTCTTGAACCAAATAAATGGCACGTGTCAGACAGACCAGTTGCCATTATTAAAGTGAATGTCATATGAGTCGAATGTAACGTGGTTGGAGGTTCTGTGACGGCCCGTTAATTTATTGAATAAATAAATGAAAATACCACCTTTGTGGGCCGTCTAAATAAAATAAAATAAATTACACCCTCTATTTGTTTTTGTGTTTTAATGTAATTCAATAATAATAATTAAATTATGCCTCCCTTTAGTTTTTGTTACACCATTTTAAATTAGTATGAGTGAATACTGGGTTCAGTGGGAAAGGCAAAAGTATTGATTTATCTGTAGCAGGCCAGTATGGAATGTGGTGGCGTGATGTCACGTGATTTCTAAATGCAGCACACGACTCGAAAACTGAGAGATATTGCAATGTTCCAGCAACCCTAACATTCCAATGTTAGTTCCTTGGTGAATCGTTCAGGGCTGGAGTGCAGCACCATACGGCCTGGAAAGTCATACGATGAAACGTTCTTTCGCGTGATTGGTTGACAATATTTCTAATACTGGCTTGGGGATGAAGCCAGTCCTCTCGATCTGTCTGCCTGCAACCGTGATCGCGAGTACATGTAGTAAGTAGCGCGGTTTCCCCTTTGATTCCCGGGCTTGCCATGTCTGTTCAATTTATGTAAATTCGTGTATTAGTTTTCAGTAATCATGTTTAATTTGTAACCGTAACTAGATTCTAAATTCATTTAGAGACAGCACAGACAATGGCAAGCGCCGTTAATTATTAATTGAAATTAGATTTGTTTGAATTTAAATTGTTGTATCTTAGAATAACCACGTTGTTAACAAACTACAAATTATAATAATTTTATATTGTTTATTTTAAAAGATTTCATACTAACTGTGAACTTGTAAATTAACTTGTGTCAAGGTTCTAGCTTCACTAAAACTTATAAATTTTATTTAATAAAACACTCATATTACTTATAATTGTGTTGCTGTTTTCAATAAAAAAGCTCCCAACCGATCCATCTATTAGGCCAACCAGCACCACGTTTTAGGTAATATTGTGTATAATTCATTAAATTCAGTATACGGAATACACTCCGGTAAGGTCCGTAAACCCAGTCAGTGTGGTAAACCATCAGTTTTTGTGAGTTATTTTTCCAGCTGGTGTGTAAGTACCCTCATCAATGAATTGAGCTTACTCTCACAGTTCTTATCAAAACGGTACAGAAGGACACGTTATTCACGAGTTTTACCCTGCCGTACCTCCTGGGTTTAAAATTGTTGAAACGCCCCGTAACGTCATTTACTTTCCAGTAAGCGTCAAGAGGTTGGAAAACATAACAGTTAGACTCTCCGATCAAGACAATCGTTTGATAAATCTGAGAGACGAAGTGGTCAACGTTAGACTTCACTTGAAACGCAAAGATGGGTCTGATTTTCAATAAAGTGGATGGACACAGGACAAAATCAATCAGTTGCCTGTTACGTTTGAAACGGTTAACATCAAAGAACAAGGAGTTTTTACAGTCTCTCGGACTTCAATATGTTGTCCGTAAGTAGTAAAGAGCAATTTGATGAAAGTGTGACAGAGTACGAGTACCGTACTCATGCACCTTTACATCGACAACTTTTAATCCGGACGATGAGGTGCGTATTTCTATTCAACAGCAGGAAGGGTTTACATACCCTTGTGAGAGTTACTTACACGTGACTGGTAGATTGACAAAATCTGATGGTCAGACTCAGTATGATAGTTTACATCTAGTCAACAATGCCATGACGTTTCTGATTAATGAGATTAGATACGAAATTGGTGGTGTAATTGTCGATCGATCTAAAAATGTCGGTATAACATCCACTATTAAGAATTTAGTAACCCTAACTCCAGACGATGAGAAGCGATTGATGAACGCTAGTTGGGTTTGAAAAGGATCATTGAATACGGTGAAGGAGTTTTCTTTTTGTATTCCTTTGAAATTGTTAATGGGGTTCTTTGAGGACTACAAAAGAATCATTGTCAACCAAAGACAGGAATTGATTTTGCTCTTGTCTTCGAATGTTAAGAACGCCTTGTACAAGGAGGTTGCGGCCACTGATTTTAAGTTGACGATTGATAAGATTTACTGGCGGGTTCCCTACGTTAAAGTGTCTGATGATATGAAGTTGTCATTACTACGGGTGCTGGAACAGGATCGTGTATTGGAAATGCCTTTTAGGTCTTGGGAGTTGCACGAGTTTCCTGAACTTCCTATAAGTACGAGACAATCTTGGACCATCAAGACTTCTTCACAACTGGAAAAGCCACGTTACGTAATATTAGCCTTTCAAACTAGTAGGAAAAATGATTTAACCAAGGACGCTAGTATCTTTGACAAGTGTTTACTGTCGGATGTAAAGCTCTTTCTAAACTCTCAGTACTACCCGTATGATAACATACGTGGTGATGACGCTCTGTTGTATGAAATGTACGCAAGGTTTCAATCTTCTTACTACGGTTCGAGTTCACCCAGTCCCATTATGAATCGTACAGATTTTGATTCTTGTCCCGTTTTTGTAATCGACTGTTCCAAACAGTCTGAAAACCTCAAATCAGGACCTGTAGACGTCCGCCTTGAATTTGAATCTTCCACTGCTTTTCCAAAAGGTACAACAGCCTACTGTTTGATTATTCATTAGTCGAGTACAGTCCACTTACGGGAACTGTCAACAGAGATCTCTAGTGTCGTACGCCTTATAAAAGGAAGCTCAGCACCCACTCGGTCTCAGTCGCTGCTCCACCACCACCATGGAATCATCATCCGCTGTTCCAGACACTGAAGTCTCTCTGGTAGAGTTTCCGCTGGTAGACAAGGTAGGTGTACCTACTCTGAAACCGGACATGGTGAAGCAGGATCTGACAGCTTTTCTCAAGGTAATGTACAATCTCAATTCGGGTTTTACTAAATTTGTCACTGTCGGCCTCTTTAATGAATTTCTCTTTCAAGTGGGCATTTTGTTTCACAAGCAAGGCATGCGTAAATACGTTTTACTAAACAACGCACAGTTCTCAAAGTTGAAAGAAATGGAACCTTCAATTACTTATGCTCTGTGTCATAAGGATCAACAAAAGAGATTCACTGAAGTGGACATTAAATACACTATCCGTAACATTTTCAACAAACCTTATGTAGAGCTTTTCGACAGAGATAATGACACCGCTATACTTTTCACTAAAGAGGAATGGTTGAATTTTGTTAGCTTATTGCCTTGCATTTCACGGTACATTGAACAGTTGACCTGTGTCGAGCCTTACTTAATTGACCACATTGATCGGGTTATGCGTAGTGATTCGGTTTATGTTCCCCCACCACAGCAAGTAAACGGTTGGGATGCTGACCGTTTGCATGACGAGATTGTTTGGTATAAGAAGACAAAGCCCACAGTAGGTTGATCATAAACATGTCGACGCCGGCTGTGGTGGAGTTTCATGGGTTCAAGGACAATCGCAATAGATTTATCGTTAATGAATTTGTCGTTGTGGGTGCTTTTGTAAATGTAAATATAGTTTTCAAGTCTCCTTATCTTGAAAGTAAGTTGAATAGTGCTGCTCGGAAAGCTAATAATTGGTGTGAGCGTAAATTTCACAAAATACTTTGGGAGGAGGGATGTGTACCTTTTAACTTCAAACTAGTTCGTAGCTTACTAAAACCTTTTGATATAGTCTATACCAAAGGGTTGGAGAAAAAGTTATTTCTTTCCAAATTTCATGGGAATGTTCAGGAACTCGACGAGTCTTGGACAGTTCCCGACATGTATACGTTTTTACCTTGTTGTTTATCGCAACATGCTAGTTATGGCAAGTGCGCCTTAGTAAGTGCTCAGTTTTACTACAAAAAGTTGCGTGCTTTTAAATGTGTGTAATTTTACTGTGTAAAAATTAGATAAAAATTGTAACTATCGTATCCCTAGCTCTTTGTGTGAATGTTTGTGCAATAACCGTAACGTCGAGGTGAGGGCGGCCCAAATTCAATAAAAAATCGCCCGACTGTTCTCTAAGGCAGCCGTAAAACGCATAAGTCCTGAGGCGGTCCTGCAGCTTGGGGCTGGGCTAATCCCCGTAAGACCTTGAGTCGCAGTCCGGGCCCTCGTACGGTACGTGTATCTGGATGTGTGTAACACTCTATGGCTGGCTTAAACTCTGTATGTCCAGGGTGTGAGTAAGGGATATTTTAGTAACAAGAAAAATAAAAAAAATTAAAAAAATAAAAGCCCTTTGTAAGTTTGTGCGTCACATTGAAAGGCTTCTCCAAGTAAAGTGGCGGCTAGACTTATAGGGCAGCGGTTCTCAAAGTGTGGGGCGCGACCCCCAAGGGGGGCGCAATGAAAGCTCAGGGGGGCCGGCAGATTTAATAAAAATTATTTTAATTTACTTGCACAGGATGTCCACGCAACCAGGATATCGGGAAAATCGGGAATCAGCCGGTAATTTTGAGCAAAAACGTAAAAATGTCATCATTTATCATTTAGCGTAAATAAATACATTAAGAAATTTTCTAAAATAAGCGCCGAAAACACACATAAAATAAAGTTAAACCCAAATGAGTTCGCAGTGCGAGCGAGAAGGAGGGTGCAGACGAGAAGGGAGTGGTCAAGGGGGGAGTGACTTTGACAGAACCGTCACGTTTGTTCATTGTGTTGTTGACGTAACTCCCGCATCGCGATATGTTGTTGAAATCGGTGGCATTTCTATCATTCCAGCCTTTTTTATTTGGCATGCCTTGAGGAATAAAAGAACATTTTTAACAACATTTTTTACTTGTTGGGACAATAAAGGTATTATAAGGGAGCCCAATAATTTATTTGAAAATACCGGGCAAAATCGGGAAAACCCCGGGAATAGGAAAATTAGTTTTAGGTGGCCAACCTGTTGCAATATTAATTATATAGCAAACTTTTTATTTTAGAGATTACAATTGCATAGTTTTTAGTCACGTCATAAAGTGCCGAACATTTTATGTATCATTTTTTTGTTCATCGGCAGAAAAACAATGTGCGTGAAACCAACTCGTTTTATACACCGCGGAAGTACGATTGTGACCGATCGCCCCCGAACCTTCCCGAAGCCCCCACTCCTACCCCTACTGCCAATGCGTCGTGACCACTCCACTTCAGTCAAAGTCAGAGAGTCAGCGCAGTTCCACGTGTTTAACATAGCAGTTCTCCTTTTTTGTGATTCTTTTAATTGATTCTTAAGTTCTATCATTGTTTGCTTAAGTTTTTTGTTAAGTACAAGTGTATATATTTACAAACTAACATTAACTGTTGGTGGCTAGTTATCAATAACCTATCGAAATGAAAAGATTTCTTGTGCCAAGTGGGGAATCATCAGTGAAGGCAGGTACGAGTAGTGGCACCAGTGACAGTCAAGGTCAAATGGAGGATTCCTGCGACACCGCAAGTGCTACCATTCCTTCTTCAAGTGGACCAAGCGTAGCCAAATTACGCAAGTATGATGAGAGGTATTTATCATTAGGTTTTACAAAAACAACCATAAATGGCCAAGAACGGCCCCAGTGTGTGATCTGTTTAGCTATCCTGGCCTCTGACAGCATGAAACCTAACAAACTTAAGAGACATCTTGACACTAAACATGGAAATATCGCAAGCTAACCTAGAGAGTTTTTTTGAACGAAAACTTAATAGTGTTACATCCAGAAAAAATGCCTTTTACAGCATTACAAGTGTACCTTCAAAGGCTTTGATGGCATCTTATCAGGTTTCTTATAGAATAACTCATAATAAAAAAACCCACACTATTGGAGAAGACCTTATATTACCAGCAGCAATTGATATAGTTACAACTATGTTCGGAGAATCCATGGGTCAACAGTTGAAGGCCATACCAATGTCAAATGATACGGTATCAAGACGTATAGCTGACATTTCGGAAGATCTTCAAGCTTAATTGATGGAAAAGGTGAAATATTCCCATTTTGCCCTACAAGTTGATGAAGCTACCGATGTTCATCGAGATGCACATTTAATATGTTATATAAGATTCGTCGATGGTGAGGCAATGCGGGAAGAGTTGTTGTTTTGTGAGAAGTTTTCAGCTAATACCACTGGTGAATCCATTTTCCTAATGATTGATACATTTTTGAAAGAAAATGACTTGTCTTGGCTCAAATGTGCAGGAATTTGCACAGATGGAGCTCGGGCTATGTCAGGAAAGTACACTGGACTTCGAGGGTTGATCAAAAAGGTAGCTCCAGAAGCTAGGTGGACACACTGCATAATTCACAGAGAGGCTTTAGCAGCAAAAGGTATGACCCCAGAACTTGATGCAGTTTTACATGTGGTCGTTAAAACAGTCAATTTCATCAAAGGACAGCCTTTGAAGTCTCGAGTTTTTAAGATACTCTGTGAAGATATGGGCTCAGAGCACACAGCTTTGCTGTTTCATACTGAAGCTCACTGGCTATCGAGAGGAAAGGCTTTAACCAGAATATTTGAGCTGAGACATGAAGTCCTCGCACTTTTGCTTGATGAAAACCACCAAAACTCAAAGTTTTTCACTGACTCAGATTTTTTACTGCAATTAGCATACATGGCAGATATCTTCGAGAAAATAAATGTACTGAACAAGTCTTTGCAGAAAAAAGATGCAAACCTTCTTCAGTGGACTGAAAAGGTGAAAATCTTCATAAAGAAACTAACTTTGTACGAGGGTGGTCTAAAAGGTGACAATTTGGAGCTATTTCCTAACCTTAAAATTATTATTGAAGAAATGGAACTCAAAACTATTCCAAAACTTGCAAACAAATGCTTTCTGAAACACTTGGAAATCCTCAAAACGCGTTTTGAACAATATTTTGATGAGAACTTGGAAGGTTTGGCATGGATAAAAAACCCTTTCAAACCATCAGTTGACGAGTGCTCGCTCAATATGATGGAAAAAGAACAGCTCATTGACCTCCAAGGCGACACTGGGCTTGAAATGAGGTTCAAAGAATCTTCTCTCACAAGCTTCTGGATTGGTGCACAACAGGAACACCGAATGTTGAGTGAAAAGGCTTTGAAAATACTCACTCCATTCGCAACCACTTATTCTTGTGAAACTGGGTTCTCTGCTCTAGCTGCCATGAAGAGTAAATATCGCTCAAGACTAGATGTGACCAAGGAACTTAGAGTAGCGTTATCAGAGCTGACACCACGTTTCACCAAAATATGTACAGGAAAAAAACAGGCACATCCTTCACACTAAAGCTCTATTTATATATGTTCTTCTTTTTTAGTCATAAATACCAATTATTTACTAAAGTAGCTGAAAAACTAAATAAATTGTAATTGTTCGTATATTATTTGTTCTTTGATTACGATTAAACCAATTGCCCCATAGAATGATCAAAACTTAATTAAATAAAAACTCAGTATAAAATCCAAAAGCGACCCACTTATAATACAATTGTACGATTACATGTAAGGGGGGTCTCCGCTTACAGCTGGATTATGCAGGGGGGGCTCGATGTAGAAAGTTTGAGAACCGCTGATTTAGACTATAGCAATTTCTACAGTAATTTTTGTTATATAACTGTCAAAAATCTTTAAAATTAAATATTTAATTTAATTTCTAAATTGTTAACAAAAACTGACATTAGTCTTTGAAATTAAAGTTTTACATTTCTAAGCTATACTTTGAAAAATCAATAACTATCTTATAGGAAATTCACGATAACTAAACATTTTTATTTTAATTAAAAGGCCAAATAAGAAAGGCCAAATAATATCGTGACATATTGACTCCAGGTAATTTTTATCAAGCTGGAGATGATAAGGAAGGGTCACTAATAAGAAAGTATGGGGATCAGTGGTAAACAAAAACTGAACAAAATATAGGCTACTCACTCTATAAGTGAGTGAAAGCAGATCTATTCATACTATTTTCGAAAAGCAATTACGTTTATTAGATGTATAAGAGTTTGCCGATCTGAGTGCATGTTTTATTCTTACTGAAATAAGTTAATTAAAATTAATTAAACCGAGCTACCTAGGTATATCACGGATGTGACTCTGGTAGATCACGGATGCCACCCAGGTAGATCAGAGATGCTACCAAGTTAGATCACGGATGCCACCCAGGTAGATCAGAGATGCTATCCAGTTAGATCACGGATGCTACCCAAGTAAATCACGGATGCTACCCAGGGAGATCACGGATGCTAACCAAGTAGATCACAGATGCTACCCAAGTAGATCACGGATGGAACCCAAATAGATCACGGATGCTACCCAAGTAGATCACGGATGCAACGCAATAAGATCACGGATGCTACCCAAGTAGATCACGGATGCTACCCAAGTAAATCACGGATGCGACCCAAGTAGATCACGGATGTGACTCTGGTAGATCACGGATGCCACCCAGGTAGATCAGGGATGCTACCCAGTTAGATCACGGATGCTACCCAAGTAAATCACGGATGCGACCCAAGTAGATCACGGATGTTACCCAGGTAGATCACGGATGCTACCCAAGTAGATTACAGATGCTACCCAAGTTGATCACGGATGGAACCCAAATAGATCACGGATGCTACCCAAGTAGATCAATGATGCAACCCAAATAGATCACGGATGCTAACCAAGTAGATCACGGATGCTACCCAATTAGATCACGGATGCTACCCAAATAGATCACGTTTTTCAACAATGAGTCAAACACATATTGTATGGTAATAGAGAATGTCACTGAAAGTCTGACTGCATCGGTTACCTAGTACAGACCTAGGTTGTTCATGGATGCTACCCGACTATATCACGGCTGCTTCCCAGGTTGATCATGGCTGCTACCGAGGTAGATCACGGCTGCTACCCAGGTAGATCACGGATGCTACCCAAGTAGATCACGGATGCTACACAGGTAGATCATGGATGCTACCCGAGTACATCGCGCCTGCTACCCATGTAGATCACGGATGCTACCCAGCTACATCACGGATGCTACCCAGGTAAATCACGGATGCTACCCAAGTAAATCACGGATGCTACCTAGGTAAATCACGGATGCTACCCATATGAATCACGCATTTTACCCAAGTAAATCACGGATGCTACCTTTGTAGTCAACTTATCAACTTTATAACTGTCAGAAGCATGTATAAATATAAAAAGATCGATAAATCTTTAACAAATATTAAACATATGACAACCAAATTAACACACTATTAAAAAAAGTACTGGAAATTCAGATTCTAGAAAAAAAATTAATAATTACGTAGCTCTTTTATCCATAAAACGTCTTATTATATATAGGTAATTGAGAAATGTCACTTTTCAATGTTCACTGGCCGCCATATTGGAAATCCTATTGGAATATTACTGACAAAAAATATAGTTACTAATAACAATACACACCTCGGTAACCCCAAAACTGTGCTAAAGGAATCCATGATACTACTTTGTACTTCATGCGCAACTTTAAAGAGCCGCTGTTTTATAAATACTAAAGTTAGAAATCTATTTCTCAAATATTAAACCGTGTAATAACTCATAATTTAATTATATTTATAAAAAAATACACCTTAAGAGGAAACAATTTTCAACAATGAGTCAAACACATATGGTATGGTAATTGAGAATGTCACTGAAAGTCTGACTGCATCGGTTACCTAGTACAGACCTGGTACATTATAATATACATTCAGAAAACCCAGAAAAAATCATCTTATTAAAGCTCAAGGAAACTACCAAATTTGAACTCCTATACAGGACTTAACGTGGTTCATTTCAGGTCATGTTGTGTCAAAAACATATTATAACGTACTATGTTGAATTTCAGCTTCATAGTTCAACTTCATTAATTATAAGCTTTTTAAAAAATGTTCTTAAACATTAAATATTTGTTCAAGAATCAGTAATTCTCTTCTACTATTTTAAAATTTTCATAAAATTTAAATATCTCTAATTTCCTTATTATTGAAGATAGGAAAAAATAAAAAGTAATTTTTGTTCAGTAAAATTAGCTTTTTCATGTTAGCTACTTAAAATAAGGATTTATAAAAAATCGGTCAAATGCAAATGCCATGCTAATGGACGTACGTAGATAAAATTTATCAGTCAAGGACACTTTTAATAGACGTGGTACAACATAATTTAACGAAAAAATTAGCCACTTTTTATAAGTTTTTACAATATCGCCAAAGGAATTTTAACAATGACCAAAAATTATTGTCACTTGATTACATGTGCAAGGACGTATAAAAAATATTTGGTTAAAATGAACTTTGATACCACTTTTTATTTCGTGCACAAGTTTGTAGGTCTACCATTTTGACAATAATTATTGTTACAAATATCAATCTCAAACAGTATATGCGAAATGGGTAAGAATACAATATTACGTGAAAAAAATTACACCTAAAGAGGAACAGTTTTTCAACAATGAAAAAAAACAAATGAGTAGAAGGGGCCCCCCTTTAGGCCCGAGCTCTGATTGGTCCAATTTTTTGTGACGTCATCCAAGATGGCGGCGCCCATGTTTCCCGCCAAATTTCCTAACCTCACTTTTCCTAACCTCACTTATCCTAACCTAACCTAACCTCACTTTCTGTGCCAGCTGGGGCATAAGGATGGTAATAATACGACAGTATGTATCTAATGGACTTTACTATTTAAATTTTACTACATTCTTTATAATATTCTTCATCACTCCCACCTGAAAAGGAAAAAAATCAATATTAGTTATCGTACAAAGAAAACTCACATTATACATTGTATTGCGTGCGTATCTGTATATGTGTACCAAATTTGAACTAAATCGGACGGTAAATAACGAAACTAGATCCGGAGTAGTGGGGGTAAAGATAAGTCCAGAGACGATATTCTTGGAATTTTTTCTTCCAGATATGTTGGAAATAGCCTAAATCGGTGGGATGTTGTTCGAGTTAAGGGGGCCGAAAAAAATTTTCAATGCTCTAGGACGCACCGTTTTCGAGATATAAGCAAAAAACCACATTTTTCTAACATTTTCCCCGCCAACTTCTGAAACTTTCTAAAGAGCGAAAGAATCAAGGTGTTCAGTGTCTCTTCTCATGCAGTGACGTCATAAAGCCCTATATAAGTGGGTCAGGAGAGAGGAAAATTCAGTTGGTGCCTAGCAACCAAGTTGGTAAGTGGCTCTTGGTGAGTATTCTAATATTAAGTTATAACCTAACTCAACCATAACTACAAGTTGTATTCGGTTACTTTAGTTGACTATATCCATTCGATTATTCTAGTCGATTATATCCATTCGATTATTTTAGTCGATTATTTTATATTCGATTATTATATTGACTTTTTCGTTATTTTAATCGTATTTAACTGGTTTTTGTGTCTATATCTTTGTATTTTAAAATGGATCCTGTAAATATTGTTGGTACTAACGAGACCTATGTTAGGAAATTCAGATTGTACGGTTCTAAAACAACTTTTAAGTTTAACCAACCTCCCCCTGGTGTTGCTGAAATTTACTGGATCAGACGGGGACTCAGTGAACTTGTGAATAAAATGAAATCTAGCGCTGCAGATACTGACCAGCTTGGGTTCACCTTAACTAGTATTAATTTCAAAAATAAAGAGCCTGGATATGTAGCCTCCAGACCCGCTTCCGAAATTGATGAGGATATTATTTGGAACATTTTTGGAGGTATTGTACAAAGTAACGCAGAGTCAATAACAAGCAGTGATACCTTTAAAGTGGAATGTACTAGAGTGAATCTACCTGTTGGTTCAGGTAGAGTGAGACCAGGAATTTACTATAATTTTATAGAAGAGTGTAAGGCACGTAGGGGTACAGTGTGTATCAATAATGTAGATAATTTGTGTCTTGCCAGAGCACTTGTGGTAGGTAAAGCGCTCGCAAAAAAAGATCCATTGTACAGTGCTATAAGAAAAGACAAGGGCAGGAGACAGACCGACAGGGCTAAGAAATTGTTAGCCAAGGCGAGAGTGGACATTCCAGAAGAAGGGGCGTAAGTTCAACAATAAAGATATTGCTGAACTTGAAAAGCTTCAGGATCATCTTAAAAAATATAAAATTACAGTGTATAATTATGATAGGAAAGGCCGTGAAGTGTATTTTAGTGGGTGTAGTGATGATGCAGTGTACAGTATTAACCTACTGTTCAATAATGGTCATTTTAATGTAATTAATAGTCTTACCGCAGCTTTTGCTTGTAAATATTTTTGTGAAGCATGCCACACTCCCTATGACCACAGGGCTAAACACAGGTGCTCCTCCATATGCCAGGCCTGCCATACCATCTCACCGCCGTGTACACGTGAGCATGAAGGAATTACCTGTCCAAAATGCTGTAGAGTATTCAAGAACCAACGCTGTTTCATTGCTTATCAAGGGGATGTGTGTAGTAGGATACACTTGTGTAAGTCATGTCACAAAATTGTAAGACCGAAAGATCGTTTGTCTGTGCATGTATGTGGTGAAGTGTTTTGTACTACTTGTGATGCCTTCAAGACCCCCAACCATCAGTGTTATATGCGTGTAGATACTGGAAAACCGAAAACAGAAGATTTTGCATTCATATTCTTTGATCTAGAAACCAGACAGGATGAGTGTTTAAGTAATGATAGTAGTGCTAAGGTGCATATAGTGAACTTGTGTGTATCGCAACAGTTTTGCTGGAAGTGTTTGGGAGGAAGTGTTTCGTGTGATTTGTGTCTTACGCGTATGCGAATCTTCAAGGCCAACCCCGTTGAACAGTTTATGGACTATGTAATGACTGAACGGAAAAAGTTTAAAAAGCTCTGTGTCATTGCTCACAACGGTCAAGGGTTCGACTTTCAGTTTATCCTGAAGTACCTACTCGAGCAAACTAAATTTACACCCGAATTAATAACAAGAGGTTCCAAAGTGATTCTACTAGAGTTGGACAATGTCAGATTCATCGACAGTTTAAATTACTTTCCTATGGCTCTCTCTGCACTACCCAAAGCCTTTGACCTCGGCCCTGAAAAGAAAAAAGGATACTTTCCACACCTGTTCAACACCCTCCAGAACCAGAACTACGTAGGACCTATGCCGGACAAGAGCTACTACTGTCCCGACTCAATGTTTAAGAAGAACCACGACTCGTTCCAAGTATAGTACAACCAACAAGTAGAAAACAATTATGTATTTGATTTTCAGACAGAGATAATTGAATATTGTATTTTGGACGTGGATATACTCGCTCAAGCTTGTTTAAAATTTAGATCGTTGTTCCTGGACCAGTGCCAAGTCGACCCTTTTTTGGATGCAGTTACTTTTGCGAGTGCGTGTAATCTTGCTTTCCGGTTAAAATTCCTCAAACCAAACACTATTGGACTTTTACCAAAACACGGATACAGGTTAGTAGATAATCAATCGGCTATAGCACTTCAGTGGTTATGTTGGGAAGAGGAGAAAAAAGGTGTTAGGATCCAACATGCGGGGAGGGAGCGTGAAGTTAAAGTAGAGGGAATGAAGGTAAACGGTTTTGACGGAGAGACAATATACGAGTTCCACGGCTGCTACTACCACGGATGCCCCAAATGTTTCCCTTACAAGAGGGAGGACCCTCTAAAAGAAGACCCATCCGACTCTCTCCAGCTGCGCTACCACCGTACACAGTTTAAAATGGAAAAACTCACCCAAACAAACTACCAGATAGTTGAAATGTGGCAGTGCGATTTTAGGAAAATCAAAGAACGAGAGCGACTTCACTACCTAGATACACACCCTATGCTGCATACTCTACCACTCAACCCACGGGATGCCTTTTTCGGAGGACGTACAGGTAACTCAAAACTGTACCACAAGTGTAACCACGATGAGTCTATACAGTACGTTGATGTGTGTTCGCTTTACCCGTTTGTGTGTAAACACGGTCATTATCCTTTAGGACACCCAACAATCTACGTGGGAGACGCAGAGTGTCGTAGCCGTGGTTTAAATGTCGACGGATTGCTAAAGTGTAAAGTACTACCTCCCAGCAACTTGTTTCATCCGGTTCTTCCTACAAGAATGAACAATAAACTAATGTTTGTGTTGTGTAGAGTTTGTGGAGAAGAGCAGTGTGTTAGTGATTGTGTACATAGTGACAATGAACGAAGTCTGACAGGAACATGGACAATGGATGAAATAAGGAAGGCTATTGAAAAAGGTTATGTTATTCTGGAAATGTTTGAGCTGTGGGAATATAAAATGGCTACGTTCAGCAACGGCGGTCTTTTCACAGATTTTATTGATACATTTCTAAAAATTAAGCAAGAGTCCTCAGGCTACCCTACATGTGTCATTTACAAGAAGATAAAAACAAATACATTCAGGATTACTTTGAACACGAAGGTATCCAGCTGGACCTATCAAAAATTGAAAAGAACGAAGGTCTTAGATGTCTGGCTAAATTAATGTTAAATTCCTTCTGGGGTAAATTTGGACAAAGAGAAAACCAAACCAAAGCATTAATAACGCGAGATCCCAAAAATTTTTTTAAACTACTCTCCAATCCTGAAGTACAGGTAAACAGAATTTAGGAAATTAACCAGGACGTTGTCCTTGTAAACTGGCAACATTTAGAGGATGTTGGAGAGTCCTTAAGAACTGTTAATGTTGTTTTGGCAGCATTTACCACTGCCCAAGCTAGACTAAAAGTGTACGAACACTTGGATGCCTTGGGTGTTCAGGTACTGTATTTCGACACAGATTCGGTTGTCTACATATACAAAGACGGACTGTACAGAGTAAATACCGGTGATTATTTAGGTCAGATGACAGACGAACTTGCTAAAGACTACGGTCCCGGTTCATACATTACGGAATTTGTGTCAGGTGGTCCTAAAACATATGCTTATCTCGTATATTCTACAAAGGACCAAACAATCATACCTAACTGCAAAATAAAAGGTCTAACACTTAATCTAAAAACGTCTGAAAAACTAAATTTTGAAAAACTTAAAGAGATGGTTCTAAGTGATGAGGATAAAAACATGGATATTGAAGAATCTCGTATTCGGAGAACTAGTGATAGGGATGTAGTAACCGTAAACGAAACAAAAGTATTTAAAGTGACTGGACCAAAACGAAAACGTGAAGGTAAGTTTGATACCCTACCATACGGTTATAAAAAGCAGAAAACAACACAGTAACTCACCTATCGATCCACCCATGGTCTCCAAATTCCCTCCGGCACCACTTGGTCCTCTTCTCCCTGATGGTCTTGGGATGGAGGTGGCGTCGGAGTTGTCCAGAACAGACCTGGGTCCCCATCTTCGTCTTCCTCCAGACTGCCCTAGCCCTCGTCCGAATCGAACTCAGGGTACTCTTGCCAGCCATTCCAGCCGCCACCGCCCCGCCGGTATCTCCAATCCGTCGACGATCTGGATGAAGACGATGAAAATGATCGATCATCCTCATCTTCCTCTCAAGGTACCAAGACGGCCTCGGCGATCATCATGAAGACAGAAAGCACCGATACGATCATAGCGGGGCTGGCGTAGCGACATTCGGCAATTGCGGTGACCGCACACGTGCGCGAGCAGATGTTGGAGATTGTAACGTGGGGGGTGCGGGTCTCGACTTCAGCTCCTCAGCAACAGTATGGCGTCCATCCCGCAATCCTTATACCACATGTGCTTATCGACTTTGTGTAACTTATACAATAACGGGTGCGACCTTTTCCTAGAGTTTCACCAACAACTCCCACGAGCTGTACTCCGTGATCTTTTAGAACACCATAAGGCCAACTGTTTTCGGATTAAACTTTCATTCTCGTACTACCTCGGGAAACGGGTGTGTAATGATTGTGCATCTAGCTACACGGAGCATGTGGACATTGTTATCAATTGTATACATGGAGATAACTGGGATCAGGTGTACGCAGACTATATCTGCTTTTTGTGTGGTAATGTTTGCTGGTCACTTGCGGGAGGATGGAACGACAGCATTTCGAGATGTGTCTGTAGAATATAGAGTGTAAGTTCGTACTATCGAGGTGAGGGCGGCCCAAATTCAATAAAAAAGCCCGACTGTTCTCCAAGGCAGCCTAATAAGCGTAGGTCCTGAGGCAGTCCTGCAGCTTGGGGCTGGGTTAAGTCCTGTAAGACCTTGAGTCGCATTCCGGGCCCTCGATAAGTACGTGCATTTGATGTATAAATGGGGCTCTGGGGTGTAAAAACCCGTAACCAAAAGCGAATGTGGTTCCGAAGCTGTCATTTCATTCTCTCGGGAGGCGTCCATGCGAGTGCACATGCGCGATCGCCACGTGACGTGAACCAGACATGACCGTGAATCAGACCTCACCATTAACTATGTTCCAGCCTCCTTCTCTGCTCCGCCTAAGTGCGTCAAAATTGTGCGAAGACTACGATTATATTGTAGACTTACAACCACATTTCTCTTCCCTTCCTCGCCTCTTATTCGATGATATTATGTGTGCACATAAAGAAAATTGCTGTAAGATAACATTAGGTTATCACATATACGCACAAAAACTGTACTGTTTTCAATGTTACCGAGCTCTTTTTCCCGAAAATACATTTAGTCGGTTATTAAAAACAAAACTTCCGTTCATTCAGAAATCAAATTGATTGAAGCTCCAGCCCCAATTCCAATGTACCCAATGCCGAACAACTCCTTATATCCACCCAACCTTCTTATACTTTTGTTGTTATCTGCAAAAATACGTGTACTGCTACGCTAATCTAAGAATCTAAAGGGACAAGTTCCTGGAGGATCCTTATTGCAGCGTTGGAAATTGAATATTTTTTTATTCTAAATTTGACACTCTGTCTTTTCATTTTATTTTGAGATTTTTTTAATTTTTAGGAGGTGGCAACTAGTACGACTTTTCGGAAGGCCACTACTTTCTGCAGCGGTGGAGGGGCTGCAGAATCAATAAAATCTAAAAATACAGTTCAATAAAATGGTGGAGGGGGCTGCAGTCGGTCATTCTCAGACATGGCCTCGACCGGTCAACCTTCCTCTCTATACCAACTGTGTCTTACCAGATACACGAGTCAATTTAATAATCTTCGCGACATTCTGCCGGCTACACGCGGACAAGTCCCCTTTACTGTCCGTTGCAATATTATACAAGCACACAAAGCTACATGTACAACCATGGTTATGAGATTCTGTATGTGGCGAGGTGAGATATTTTGTGGGAGTTGTAGAGAGATGCGAGACGATTTTTTTTATTTTGATGAAGATCAGTTACTAACCGCCATCTACGGACCCATGCACGAGAAAGAGTGGTTAGAAACATTACCTGAACTGCTAACCGAATGTCAAAATTGTGAAAGAAGTCTCCTTATTCGGTATAGTTGTATGTGTCTTGAAAACATTTCTACTTATACCTTTAGACTCTAGATTCCTGGCGGATCCCTGGCGTTGGAAAGTGAATATTTTTTTATTCTAAATTTGACACTCTGTCACTTCATTTTATTTTTTGAATTTTTAGGAGGTGGTAACTAGCATGAATTTTCGGAAGACCACCACTTTCTACAGCGGTGGAGGGCTGTAGAATTAATAAACAACCTACAACTTATAAAAGGATCGAATTTTACAAACATTTGTCAGTCTTATTTATAAATCCAAGAGAAGCTATAGCAGCAGAGCTACACAAACCTGCAAGGCGAAAATACCCAAGATGTAAAGTAACACTAAAGGGTCTTTACGATATGTATCAAGCGGATCTGGTAGAAATGATTCCTTACGCTAAATCTAACAAAGGGTATAAATACATTCTTACAATGATAAACTGTTTCAGTAAATTAGCATTTGCAATCCCGATAAAAAATAAAAGCGGTGTAGAAGTGGCAAAGGCCTTAGAACCGATCTTGAAAAAATGAAAAATTTTCAGACCAACCAAGGTAAGGAATGGTTCAATTCCCATGTTGGAAAACTTATGGAAAAATACAAAATCAATCACTACACGACATTCTCTGATTTAAAAGCTAGTATTGTCGAAAAGTTAAACAGGACTCTGAAAGAACGTATGTGGCGTAAAATCACGGCAATAGGTACCTACGAGTGGCTAAAACTTTTACCGAAAATTGTACAGGAATATAATAATTCCATACACAGAACAATCGGTATGAAACCAAAAGATGTCAAGCAAAAACACTTAAAATCCATACTGACACGTATGGAGGTAAATTCAAAACCCATAAAACCAAAGTTTAACGTGGGCGATCAAGTAAGAATCAGTAAATACAAACAGGTATTCAAAAAGGGTTATTTACCAAATTGGACTAACGAAGTATTTCAAGTGTACGCTGTAAAACCGACCAATCCAATAACTTATATATTACAGGATGTTAACGGGGAAGTCTTAAAAGGCGGGTTTTACGAACAAGAGTTGAGCCAGTCTAAAACGGTCGACGTTTATCTAGTAGAAAAAGTGTTGAGATCAAAGGGGAATAAAGTGCTCGTTAGATGGAAAGGGTACAGTAAAGACAGTGACACGTGGGTGGATAAGAAAGACATTCTAATTTAATAGCGCTCTAAGGGACCACCCGAACGTGGTTCCTGCAGCTGTCGGCCGATGCTTTTTATAAACGCCCACACAGAGAGCAATCCTTCAGTACTTGTCACGATGCGCTTTGTGAGTCAACAGACTAAACTACCAATTAAAAACTTTGACGAATACGTCGGAGGGGGTGAGGTCACATCCTCGCATCACAGATCTCTCTTACCAGGCAATGTAAGATGCCTAATTGTACGACCATCAGGTTCCGGCAAAACGAACGTTCTATTTAATCTACTGTTTGATACAGAGGGTTTGGTGTTTGAAAACATTTTTCATATTCTCCAAATCCTTGTACCAACCAAAATACCAGTTTCTGAAAAAGGTTTTACCTAAAGAGATTGGATACTTTGCTTATGACGACAACTCCCTGGTAATACACTCGAGCGCTGCTAAACCAAACTCTATAGTGATATTTGACGATATAGCATGTGAAAAACACGATAACATTCGCAACTACTTTACCATGGGTAGACACAAAGGTATAGACACATTTTACCTGGGTCAGACATACAGTCGTATACCTAAACAACTAATCAGAGATAATGCAAACTTTATAGTTTTATTCAAGCAGGATGATATGAATCTTCGTCATGCGTACAATGACCATGTAAATACGGATACAACGTTTGAAAAGTTTACGGGTTTGTGCAGTGAGATCTGGAATAAGGACAGACACGGTTTTGTGGTGATTGATAAGGAACGAGACCTAGATAAGGGGAGGTTCCGATCGGGTTTGGACAGTTTCGTTCAGGGCTTATAATGGTGCGCATCTATGTATACAATGATATCGGAGAGTTTAGAAAACCTTCGTGTAGGGTAAAGACTCGCATCAAGTGGAACCTCTGCGCGTTCTTCTACAAAGAGAAGGACAAATTCTGCGGAAATTATTGCAGTAGAGGAGAATCTAAATTTTCAAACAGATGTTGGAGACATAAATTAGTAGGACCTCAAAAACCGGCCGTAGTCCTACTTATGATTTCCTCTAGCGAACGGTTCTATAATCGAGACATTTGGTTAAGTTTTCTTACAAAAAGCGAAGAACAAGGAGCTAATTTACAGCTAGTTATCTATCACAAAGATATGTTGAACTGCACGGTAAGAAAACCCCAAAATTTCCTGTCAAGGTTCAGACCGTTCCCAGACATCTTTGGTACGACTCTTGAAACAGGTCACGGGAATATTAACTACACACAGATTTATTTAAAAATGCTAGAGTATGGGTGTAAAGTCCCACATGCCAGTAGATGTATAGGGCTAACAGAAAGAAGTATACAGATAAGATCTCCGTTGAAAGTCTACAAAAGAGCGTTACGATCAAAGTGTCACATTTGCGTCTCTTACAACGTAGCGTTTGCACCACAGCCTCCCACCATACCTACAGGGCCAAGAGGTAAACCGTACCCAGCAGTGAATAATTTAGCCCAAGGATTATTTACTGTAGATTTTCTTAAAGCTGCACTACCTACCGTTCCCCTTTATTGTTCAACGTTCGTTATTTCGTTAAACAGAGGAGTATATACAGTATTGGATCGTGACTTGCTAAATAAATGGAGAGAGTTTACATCAGCTAATCTGGACGAGTTTTGGTTATTAAATTCCTATATAGTACACAACATAAATAGAAGGAGACCTCTAAAGAAATTGCGTTCTTTTATGGAAAATTCAAATGTTAACGATTGCTACACTATAGCCGAAATACCCGAATGGCGAGGTGGATCAAAAAGAACCTATATATTCAAGGACATAAACAAACGGGTGCTCATGCCAGTTTCTGATCTCGCACGTACGTATTACAAGGGACTCGGTGATAGAGTTTCACTGATGGATGTTTTAAGGTACGTTAGAAGACACAAAAAGAGTGCGTTATTTTTCAGACAGGTTGAACTACCGTAAAGCAGAGTATTAAAACTGGTATTGGAGAAGAAACTTGCCAGTATCAAACATGAAACGAAACAGTAAGGAGCTGACTCTCAGTGTTGCTCGTCTGAGGGATGCTATCAAGAGAAAGTACAATCGGTTCAAACAAGGGTCAGTAGATAATGAACAGTTGTTGGAAAACAGTATAAACCAATCATATCCGAGCTTCGAAAACAGTCTTGGACACAATTTGAACCTAAAGAGGAGCCAAAAGAAGAATCGAAGAAGACTCATTCAGGCCAAAAATTGCATCCTCACCTAAACGTGTCAATACGCTCGAAGAAGAAGAGGTATTTGGTGATGATACGCCAACAGTCAGTGAACTACTACAATCACCGTCAGTAGTGCAGGAAGCGTCACAGTGAATAAATGAAAACTTTACTGCCCCATTGGCAAAAAAGTATATGCTAAAGTTTATGAAAGACGAGTCGGGGAGTAAGAACAAGATTGACAATATATACGGTCCTAGGATGGTGGAGGATAGACTGATGGTAGGTGACAAGCCGATACAGTTTGAAGATGACGGTAGCATACGTATAGGCAACACGTCTTACAAAGGGACCGAAGGTCTGTATGAACTACTGTTTAAGAGAGCCCCGAATAGCGATCTGTACTCTGACCACGATTTAACCGTCTACAAAGACATACTCTTAAAAACTAACGCTCATAAAAAAGGTTACAGTAGGAATGGTCACATAAATAGACCCTCTAACTCAATCAAGTACAAGGCCGTGATTGCCGATCTTTTCCCAAAGCAGCTGTATAACGGTAAAGGACTGGTGTCTAAAGACCTAACGACTTCATCCGACATTCGGTACTGGGACGATCCAAACGAGTTGTGTGCTCGTTTACAGTTACTTGTGTCTTCGGCAGAAGCCGGTAATAATGCGCATAAAAACGAGATTTTAAATATTGTTAGTGAGCTGCGTGAAGCTGGTATTATAAAAGGGTTGGGAAACTCGAGATTTAGATCATTGATGAAATGAATGTAGACAAGTTTGGACGTGTCTCTCAGTCGATAGAGTATAAAAAGATACAGAGGTCTACAAAAAATAAGTTGAGACGAATTGAAAGTGACAACAAGGAAAATATTAAACGATTTGCCGCTCAGCTGTTTTACTGGATAAATGCGGCGCACTCGACAAGGCCATCAACAATGGCTCTAGCAGACATTACCAGGACTAAGGATAACTACATTGATTGGACAAAAGTATTTAAAGAACAGTGGTTACGCTCACCACCGCTCATTTATACAATGAGTGTTGACAAGTTTGGACGTAACTCTCAGCTGTCTAAGGAGTTCCACACAGGTCCTCCAGGGCATGGTTTTAAGATAACATCCAATGGAGATTACGATATCACTAATAAACGGTTAGTTAACGTAGCCGAACCAGTAGAGGGTAGTAACGTTGTTACGAGAAAATACCTCGAGACCTACACACCGGTAAACTTGAAAGACAGTTACTCCGTGCAAAATAAAAGAATAGAAAATCTTGCTGATCCCGTTAAGGAGGGTGACGCAGTCAATTTGAAGCTTGTACGGGACCGATGTATCTTGTATGAAGGTAATAACATTCTTGCTAGGAACAAGCGGATAACTCACGTAAAGGATCCCAATGATGAGAGAGATGCCACGAATAAAAGATATGTAGACGCAGCAACACCTTCCAAAAGCGGTAGTTATTGGGGATTTGGTAGGAAAAGATTGGTTAATGTGGGCGAACGACTTGATGATGGTGATGTAGTAACGAAAAAGATTTTAAAACTAAACTGCCCTATGAAAAGTGAAGATGGATACAATTTTAACAACGTGTGAGTGTTTAATATTAAAGATCCTACTGAACCAGATGATGCTGTATCTTTAAAGTACTGTCAACAGATGGAAGAACGGTCGGCGAATCTCGTTTCTGATCTTAGGTCACTGGTCAATAAGAACAATATAAAAACTCAAATACATTTTAGAAAATTCGGACGGCTACTTTTTTCCCATATTCACGGTGTACAGGCTAGGGGTGTCAACGACGAACAAATGACTGCTGAAAACTATATAAACTAGGACGAGGTATTTGACGAATCAGTAGATAACTAACGTTTATAAAAGCAAGATGCGATTCCGTAAACCAGCCAGTCGTAAGAAAACCGTCAAAGGGAGCGGTCTCGTTGGTGACATTATTGGAAAGGTTGGCGACGCAGCAAGTACAGTGTTGAACAAAGGTATAGATTTACTACCTTAGGAACTTCATCTGCCTGGTGGATATAGATACTGTGGTCCAGGAACTAGGTTAAGAGAGAGACTAGCTCGTGGGGATCCTGGTATCAACCCTCTAGACGAGGCCTGTAAGGCCCACGATATTGCCTACTCAAAGTACCATGATAATACGAACAGAACGCGTGCTGATAAAGAGTTGGCTGAAAGAGCTTGGAAAAGAGTAAAAGCATGTGATTCATCTGTTGGAGAGAAAGCCGCAGCTCGGGCTGTAACAACAGCGATGAAGGCTAAAGCAAAACTGGGTAGAGGTAAACGTAGGAGTGGCGGTGGTGTGGTCAAACGTAAAAAGACAGTAAAGAGAAACCAGCGTGGAAAAGGGCTTTATCTAAGACCATACCCTGGGTCAGGTACCAAAAAGAAGGGAGCAGGTAAACGAAAAAAGAGGAGTTGCGATAAAAAAAACGTCAATACCGATAAAGCCTCTAACGAATCACGACCTTCTTCATTACGCCAAGGTTTTAAATATTCCATATTTCAGAGGTGTTTATATGAGGGACGGGCTACCTTCAAGGTCATGGAAAAACGAATTGGCTATTGTTAATCTAGATTAAAAACGTGGTACGGGGACACACTGGGTTGCATACAGAAAACTAGGAAACAGAGTATACTACTTTGACAGTTTCGGAGATCTTCGTCCTCCGGTAGAGTTGATAAAATACTTTGGTCCAGGTATCGCGATAGAGTATAATTACAATAGAAAGCAGACTTTTGACTCAGTCGTTTGCGGGCACTTGTGCTTGAAGTTTCTCTGTCGACATGTTTTGTCTTAGCGGCCGTGGTTCTGTCCTCACGTGTGACGTGTTTCCAGCCTTAGATATAAGTCGAGGTGAATAGGAAATTGGCTTAGTCGGTTTCACAACGTCAACTCGATACCCAACATTGAAGAGGGTGTTAACAACAAGTTTCACTACGGTACGAAGGTAATAAGTATTCCGGAAGGATCGTACGAAATTGAACAGATTGAATCCTACATTTTAAGTAAAATTGACAAGACTGTAGATTTTTCTCTGAAAGCGAATAACAGTACTCTACAATCTGAAATTACTACTTGCAGTCAAACAGTTTATATCGATCAACTGGAAATGGTCAGTACACTACTAGAATTCAGTGCAAAGGTGTTGAAAGAGGGTGAAAAGCATTGTTCAGATAGACCAGTCGATATAATGAAAGTAAACACCGTCAGAGTTGAGTGTAATATTGTACGGGGATCCTATGACAACGGATTCGAGGGGCATACGATACACGAGGTATTAATTAAATCGCCACCAGGATTCAAGATATACGATACACCTCAGCACGTGATTTATCTACCTGTAAACACTCAAAAGGTGAATAATATTACCGTGTCGTTTAAAGATCAAGACGGTGATTTGATAAACTTTAGAAACGAGGTTGTGTCTGTGCGTCTACACATCAGATAACGCAATGGGATTAGTATTTATAGAGGGTCGAGTTAAAGAACATGTCAGAACGTCTAAGACGCTCAGAAGGTTAACATCTCCAAACGTTAAGTTACTGAGATCCTTGGGATTCAAAGTTATCCAAGATGTTGGACATAGAAACACCCGTAATGTACAGTGACATTGTTACTGGTATGGAATTTCATTCTCACAAACCGTACGCTTCATCCACCTTTAACAATAATGACGAAATCAGGATACCTATAAGTCAACAGGATATAATTACAGCACCGTTTGAAAGCACTTTACATGTTACTGGTACTTTGTCCGGTAAAAAGGCAGACGGATCGCCGGCGGCCGTGTCCTTGGTAAACAATGCAATAGCATTTCTATTTGACGATATTCGTTATGAGATTGGGGGTATTGAGATTGACCGGTCAAAAAACGTTGGGATCACGAGTACAATTAAAAACCTACTTTCCATAAAAACGGGGGAAACGTGGAATTTGGAAAATGCGTGCTGGTTTGGGCCTGGTAAAGATAAAGAGACCACCTCCTTTTCCTATTCAGTTCCGTTGCGATTGCTCATGGGATACGCCGAAGATTATAGAAAAATTGTAGTGAATGTAAAACAGGAGCCTATTCTCCTGAGAGCGACTACAGACACCAACGCTGTCATTAGTAAGGATGCAGACAGCTGCAGTCTAAAAATAAACAACGTCTACTGTAGTGTCCCCCACATCACGGTTTCGGACGAGTATCGTCTCAAACTTTACAAAATGGTTGAGAAAGATTCAACGGTTCACGTACCGTTTAGATCCTGGGAAATGCACGAGTATCCAACATTACCACAGACTGACCGTCACAGTTGGACTGTGAAAACATCTACTCAGTTGGAAAAACCCCGATACGTAATTCTAGCTTTTCAAACCGACAGAAAGAATCAGATTAAAAAGGACATGTCATGTTTTGACGGTTGCTCTTTGCAGAACGTCAAATTATATCTTAACTCGCAATACTTTCCTTACAATAATATACACGGTGATCAGTCAATATTTTACGAAATGTTTACGAGGTTCCAGAGCTCCTACTATGGTCATAGTTCGTATCCTATTGTGGACTTGGAAACGTTTAAAAGTAAAACACCTCTTTACGTCATTGATTGTTCGAAACAAAACGATACAATAAAGACAGGACCCGTCGATATCAGACTTGAATTTGAGACTTCTAAAAATATCCCTGATAAAACCGCTGCGTATTGCCTCATCCTACATGATTCACATTTGATTTACACCTTGCTTACCGGTTCTGTAAAGAGGATGATGTAATACTCGATTATACATACACGATCTCAGCAACATGTACTCATTTCCAGTTGAGACAGAAAGGAGTAAACATCACAAGATGAGTGAAGTGTTTATCGTGTTAAATAATCCCGATCCTACTGAGGGGTTCAGTAGTGATGATGAGACTCTCCTAAGGTTCTACAAGAACGGGGAAAATGTCGATACTGTTTCAGTGTACAGGTACCTCAGAACGATTGATGTATCCGAATACGATAGAGTGGATATTCTAGCTTATGGCTTTTTACCGAATGTCAAACAGAGCGTAAATGAGGATGAATATAGTATAAAGTTTTCTCAGTCGTGCGTTTGTTTTAAACACTCTCTGGATTTGACTAACATCAACACATTGAAGCTATATAGCAACCTGTATGCTAATAAAGCGCTGAAAAGAATTAATAACTTTGATTATGATTCACCTATTGTGGAAGAAACATCAGAATCTGAATCGAGTGAGGGGGAGGGGGATATGGAGGAATACAAATTTTAAAATTAACAAGGAGTGGGGGTAAAATTATAAATACGACTTAAAAATAAAGATTTAATTAGTTGAGATAATGGAGCCTACAGGTGAAGACGTACTCCCTACTCGTAGAGAATCTCTAGATCTGTTGACCGGTGTATTTTTGAAAACTGTCTACATTTTGGATGAAGGTCTTAAAAAATCGGTTATTGTGGGGATTTATAATGAGAGGGATATTAGTCTCGGGTTGTCTTTTAAGGGTCGAAGAGGGTACGTTTACTGGTCGTATGATATTTTCAATCAGTTTGTTGTACACTTTAACGAAATAACTATAGCGCTCGAAAATAAAACTAAATTCCATTTAGTGCTCGAAAGTGGTCATAGTGTAAAGGTTACGAATGTATTTGGGAAATCTCACGTGTTTCTTTATGATGAAGAACACACTCTGGTGCTAAATTCAAATGAATGGCATCGGTTTATCAACAACTTCCCCATGGTGTACAGGGAGCTTCAGGATCTATTTATGAACGAAGTGCTTATACAACAGTACATTACGAGTCTGATACTCGGTTGAAGAACATACAACCACCTTGGTACCTCAAAAGGCGGATCGACTGTTTGACGAGGTGGAATACTATAAACGGTGGCCTAATGGAGGCTGTAGTTGAATTCCAGGCGTTTAAAGACAATACCAATAGGTTTGTAATTAAAGAATTTGCTCTCGTTAACTCGTTAACTCGTATTCACCTTATATTTTCTCCACCTTACAGTAAAACCCTTCTTAACGATAAAACGGGGAGATCGAATCGATGGCTCACTCGCAGTTTTCACAAAATTAAATGGGAACAGGGTGGTATGATGTACGATGAAGAGTACCTGAGACTCTTGTGTAAACCATTCTCCACGCTCTATAATAAGGGTCTGGAGAAGGCAGCCTTTTTGCGAGAATTTCATCCAGATGTAAGGGAATTACCCGGAGGTTCGTACCCCGAACCTATTGTAAATAGTTGTATATCGTCACAGCCTAACGACTCTGATGTAAAGTGTGCCTTGAGAAACGCTCTGCGAGGGCATAAAAGACTGTGCACTAGAAAACAGAAATCATAATTTTGCTAGCAGTCATGGAGAACGTTGAGACAATTATTTCTCGTGAGCCTAAGGGAGTATTGACGAACCAGTTCATCATGCGGTTTGACCGTTTCTTGAACTGGGACGAGCTATCTAAAAACTACGATTTCTCAATTGACCTTTTAAGAATCTATCAACATTGAGTCAATTGGGCTTATATTATAAAAAGAATGACATTAAATGAAGAATTTTTGAGAGAAATATCTCCTTGGTTCCGGGAGTGCTGGTTCCTTGTGAGCAAACACCAAGTACTCTCTGAATCGTTTATACACGATTTTGCAGACAAGGTAGATTGGGAGAATATTATACTCTATCAGAATGTACGTTCCAAGTTTTTAGCTGATCATAGTAGATTTGCAGTAGATCAATAAGGATCCCAGGTGACGTTCGAGTATTTTGTGTGTGTGTGTGTGTGTGTGTGTGTGTGTGTGTGTGTGTGTGTGTGTGTTTGTGTGTGTGTATGTGTGTGTGTGTGTGTGTGTGTGTGTGTGTGTGTGTGTGTGTGTGTGTGTGTGTGTGTGTGTGTGTGTGTGTGTGTGTGTGTGTGTGTGTTTGTTCTATGGCTGGCCTAATCTCCGTAAGTCCAGGACAAAAAAAAAGCCTGGAGGAAATTTCCCGACCGCTATATGGCAGGGCTAAACCCCGTAAGTCCAGGGCAGGTCCAGGCCTAACCTCCGTAAGTCCAGGGCCCAAGGCTCTATGACAGGTCTAACCTCCCAAGGCTCTATGGCAGGCCTAACCTCCGTGGGTCGAGGGCCTCCTTGAACGTAGCTGGGATTACAAATAAACGTAAAAAAAAGATAGAAAATATAACCCGTGTAGGCTGATGGAATACATTGAAATGGCTTCTCCAAGTAAAGTGTTATGTACGGTCTACATTGGTTAAAAAAAAAACCCCTTTGTAAGTTTGTTCGGGTAGGCTTCACTGAGTAAAGTGATGTCTTTCCTTACAGAGGGACCCAAAAAAAGTATAAAAATAATACTGGGAGGTAGCAAATTTGTTATGGAGTGGCTACCACCGTAACTTGCGATGGTTGGGGCAAGTTACAATAAACAATAGTGAGACTAGGTCTCCTGGGGATACACACTATATAATAAAAAACGAGCTGAGATCGGTACCTCTTAGGTGGTTATGGAAACCTGATCTTCTCCCTGCGTTCTGCTCATGCGCAAGGTAGGGGGCGCCGCTCCTCACCCTGCCGTATAAATACGACTGTTTCGGCGTGAATTGGCAGTTGTGGCAAGGATGACGGTTTTTCAGGTAGCATGTCTAGTTACTGTTGTTTGTGTCATCGTGCTTGGATCTCCACCTCAACCCCCATCCACTACGGCTACTACCAACACCTCTACCACCACCACCACTACTACTACAGCCCAGGAGAGCGAGGTAAATAGCTTCTTTTTTTTATATATTTTTGTATAAGTTAGGGACTAGTGCGAGTGAACATGAGGGTGATCGCATCGTGTTTATTTCAGATACGAGGAGGCGCGAGGCGTAGAACCTATGCGTCTGCATTCCCCCTTAATCTCACAAACACTCAGGTAGGTACCATACAATTATTATTATTTTCATTATTAGGGGATTTTCCATGATTGGTATTATAATAATTATTATCTGTAGGCGAGGGTAGAGGTGACCGCTGGTACTTCCACTGGGTCCTGCACTTCCAGAGCCCAACCAATTACAGAGGTGTGTATACCTTATTTATTTAATTAACCTCGTAATATTATCTGTTCAAGTACTTACAGGGTATCGTGTTTGACAGGATACCGAGGTCCTGATAGTGACTGTGTCGACCTCAAACGCTCCTGAACAGCCAGAAAGTCCCTCAATACTGACTAGCAGTACCAATAATGTAAGATTAAATCAATGTTATTTGGTATACCGTAATTTAATTGTTGGACCCCTCACTGTGACGATATTTATTTGTAGGTACAAACGCGATTGAGATCACGCCCTCGTGCAGCCAGGTGTCTGTCATGTCAGCAGGAGGCAGGCAAGCAGCCGTTGTGAGAGTACATGCTCAACAGATTTCTGGAGGTAACATATTAATTTTTCTTTACTACTACTACTACTACTACTGTTACTAATAGAGTGGATCAATTCATATTTTGTTTTACTGTTTAGCAACATTATGGGTGCAAGAATGGAGGTTCGGAAGAGTCGCTGCAGGCAGTCCTTCATGCCCGGAGGGACCTCAGGGAGTTTCTGTGGGTTTCAAATCACCTCCTAGAGGATACTGCCGAGTCCGACGCCTTCGATCTGGCACACTCAATATGGCACTTATGAGGACCACCCTGGAGAGCCTCTTGGTCCACGTAGGCGAGATGATGGAGAGGGCTGACCCCCGTCCAGACGTAGAAGAGGTCGATGAGTCCATTGGTCCCCAGCTGGTCCAATGCTGGGTATGCTTTTCAAGACTGCCCGCCATTGCATTCATCTCATGTGGACATATTCTATGCATATAATGTGCCTCAAGGCTATTTCGCTGTCCAATATGTAGGACACCAATAGTTGGTCGGCTTAACATCTTTCTGTGAGTAGGTTTTTAAATACGGAAAATGATTACCAGAGAGCGTGTTTTATTTAATATCCTTTTAGATAAGTGATATATGTATCTGTATTGAATGTATCTGACCTACAGATACATTCAAATAACTGTTTAGAAATTCCAAATTGTAAGTGTGAAAAAATTGAGCAAATTGATAAATTAAAATACCTTGGTGTGATTCTAGACGAAAAGCTCTCATGGAAGCATTATTGCTCAAAACTGCATACTGAACTTCAGAGAAACATACGACAATTTTACCATTTGAGAAATTACCTACACACTGACATGCTGCGAGTTTTGTATTTTGGCCTCATCCAATCTAGACTACTGTACGGATTGGAATTTTGGGGTGGAACGGACTGTGTCACAATAAATCCAATAAAAGTAACACAAAACCATTATGTACGGCTAATCACCTTTCTCTCCTTTAAAGCAAAGCGTGAGCATGCGTTTCCTCTTTATTGTCAGCTGAATATTTTGCCAATTCGTCATCTTTTTGTGTTTAAGGTCTTGAAAGTATTTTATATCAGAAGTGGCAACACGGCAGTTAATAGGCTCTATAGTGGGACTAGAAGTGCTACTTTAGGTTTGTTTATTAGGCCAAAGGTAAATAAATCATTTTTTAATAAAAGTTTCATATACTTAGGGCCTAAACTGTACAACCAATTACCACAACACCTTAAACAATGTGAAAGACTGACTATATTTATATCTAGAATTAAGAAATGGCTTTTTACCAAAAGCAAAATTGATTATATGTTTGATATCTTAGTGTAAATTATTAAGACTTTCCTTGAGAAATAGTGTACTTGTTTTACCATTGAGGAGGTGATGCCTTTTTTTGTACAGTTGTTAGATTAAATTGATAATTCAAGCTTCAATATTGTAATTGTGAAGCACCACTTAGCTTATTGTTAAACCGTATTTAGCAGCTTACTATTAATTTAGTGAAGATAGCGTATGGACAAGCACATACTGCAGTGACCGTCCTTATCAAGTGATAATCTATTGGACTGATAAGAACATTGTTCATGCAAAACACACCTGCGCTAGCCATCGCCTACTTGAAATGATGGCTTGAATTTCCTAGCTAATTAATACATTGTTAATATTGTACAAATGTTGGATGGAATAAAATATATTATTATTATTATTATTATTATATAGATATATTCAATATTAAGAGATTTTTGGCGGGAAGAGTGAGGTTAGGAAAAGTGAGGTTAGGAAAAGTGAGTTTAGGAAATTTGGCGGGAAACATGGGCGCCGCCATCTTGGATGACGTCACAAAAAATTGGACCAATCAGAGCTTGGGCCTCAAGGGGGGCCACTTCTACTCACATGGTCAGCTGATGGAGGAACTTAGGTAAAATTTAATTCTTTAGATCATCTAGTTTTGACTACGTGCAACATAATCTGTTATTGAAAGTTTACCAAATAACACACTTTGACCTGCAGATTTTTTCACTTTTTCAAAATGGCACCTTAGAAAAGTGCGCATAGTCAAAAGACTTGAAATTCAGAATTTAGTTGTGAATTACTAGTTGTGCACCTAATTAAACACATTTGAGCTAAAAAAGTATTTTCTATACATAAGAAACTGAAAAATGTCACTATTCAAAGCCCTCTGGCCGCCATATTGGAAATTTATCGGACTGAAATTGCCAAAAATCGTAGTTTTTATTTACTATACATACATTGGTAACCCAAAACTGTGCCAAAAATAATCACTGGTACCACTTTGTACTTCGTGCGCATCTTTGTAGGTCCGCCATATTAACACTACTAAAGTTACAAAACTATCCCTCGAAACTTAGATGCGCATTAGGCCATAGTTCAAATATATATATATAAAAATACACCTTAAGAGGAAACATTTTTCAACAATGACTCAAACACATATGGTCTCCTAATGGAAGATATTTTATATAGTCTGATTGCACCCGTCACCAAGGCTAGACCTAGTACAACATAATCTTAATTCGAAAATTCCGAGAAAAATCTATAAATATGAGCCCATAGAGAACCCTCAACTTCGACCTCCTGTACAGGCCATACCATAAGTCAAGTCAGATTCGCTTGTAACGCAAAAGTCTTAAAGTGTCGTCTACTCACAATATGTTACGTTTCAGTTTCCTCGGACCCTTCCTTCTATACCTTCTGTTCCCTGTTGGTGGGTAGAATTTAATTTAAATTTAAAGGACATATAAAATATTGCTCAGTGGCCGCATATTAAAGTGAGTGTGACACTCTTGTAAATGAGCAGGGCTAGGCATGCTTGCTAGTCTTTTTTTCGAAGTTCCAAGAGGTCTGATCATATCTAAGTATTTTACTTATGAAATACTTCAAATTGGTAGCATCATACATATTAGTTTGTAAGATCACTAACATTCATTAATCGTTTGTTTTTAAAGTTCCAATACGTTTCAGTTTGAGATGGACTCCTTAAAACGACATATAATTTATTTGTAGCTAATGAAATTTTGTCGGGTCTAAAATATTAGTAATAGTTCAAATTTTTACACTAATTTCTGCACTATTATAGGTTAAACACTGTTCTTAAATATACTTATAGTTGACAGCGTCATTCAAGCTTTTTGAATCTCCAACATTACAAATCATTGATTCTCTAGCATCGTACTTTTTATTATCGTTTAGTTTCAACATATATGAAGAGATGTTTTATGTCGTTTCAAATTTACAGCATCTTCTGGTTCCATTACATTACGTAACCTCTTGAGTCGAATATCATAATCCCCTTCTGTAGTCAGTTCAAACCCTTCGCCTTTACGTCCTCTAAGATCTCTATTACCAATGCATCCACTCTGACGTTCAAACTTGTCAACACTCATGATTGTACTGACATTATAACTCCGATTCACAGGACGAGCGGACGTGTCAGTCGTTGTCGTGGTGCAGGCCTATTAAGAATTCTGGGGAATGTGTCAGGTACTGTAATTAACCGTACTATTGATATATTACCTACTGAACTTCATTTACCAGGTGGCTTCCAGTGGTATGCCCTGATACTAACGTACAACAGAGCCTGGCTCGAGGGAATAAAGGAATCAATAAGTTAGTTTCAGCTTATAAAGATCGCCACATTGCATAGGAGAAGTATAGGAACAGTGAGCATTGAAAATTGGCTGGGAGATATGGCTGAGCGTGCGTGGGAAAGTGTAAAGTCTTCAAATTCTAGTCTCGGTGAAAAGGCTATGGCTTGGTTAGTTACAAACGTAATGAAAGCTCACAGCATACTCGATGGTGGCTGTATTAAACGAAGACAACGAAAGGATCAAAATCAAAAAGAAAACAATCTAAAAATAAAAATTATAGAAGAAGAGACAATCCAAAAACAAGAAGTAAGGTAAGGGTTGTACTTAACTCCGCTCGATACCGGTCCCAAGCCCGGCGTCTCATCTTCCCATAACCGATGAGGAGGAGGAGGGTAGGACACCTTCCCACAGCTCTCAGTGTGATCCCGATGCTGAGAGCACTCCTATCCCATTAATTCCTTATCCTACCTAACCTTTCCAACCAAGCCAAGGCGGAACAGCGTGGGCCGAGGGCTGAACGGCTGGTGGTAGACCAGTCTATACCATGCGGACTCTGGACACCTGCCGAAATCCAGTTTTAAATAGGCTTACCCTGGCATGCGGGGCTCTGTCGGGGCTAGACCATTTATTTCCCTAGCTACTCGTGGGAATCCTATGGGTCCTAATTCAAAAAAATTACCAAAACCTTCACCTGAGGACCGCATTGAGTCCTTAGGCAATGAACCGAGCATGGAAGCAGAGGGCAGCCACACCGGCCAGCCCTTGTTTTCCATTGCTCGGGCCAAATCGACGTCGGGGGAGGACTCGTCTCTCTCCGATTCTGGATCAAACTTGTTTGAGGACCGCCCAGAGCCCTCAGACAAGGAACGAAGCCCTTGGCACGGGGAACGAAGGCAGCCAAGCTGGCCAGCCTGAACTCCCCGGCGCTCGGGTCAGGGGTTCAGTGGAGGGGGGCATGTCGCTCTCTGACCCCGATAAAATCCTTCCTCGGGGCCCAGGCTCTGATCAGCTGGATCAGACGGCTGAGGCCCTGAATAGGATGAAGATAGCCAGGAAAAAGATTCCTGGCAATCAGAGGAAAAAACTCCTTAGGGAGAGACTTGCTTGGCAGGGTGTACAGTGGGACCCTGCTAAGTATCGTCCCCTGAAGAAAGCCTCTTCGGCGACTTCTAAGGCGGAGGGTGAGAGCTCCAAAGGTGGCGCCAAAAGCGCACGCCCGCAGAGCTCGACCTCTTCACCTGCGGAGGCCAGGAGGGGAGCGACTCCTAAGGCGAGGGGTGACGGTCCTAAAGGTGGCGCTAAACGCGCACGCCCGCAGGGCTCGACCCCCTCTCCCTCGGAGGCTCAGAGGGATCTGAAGAGACAAAGGAAGGCCGAGGAAGGTTCCCAGGGAACCTCTTCTCAGACCTTCCTGGAAGCTCTCAAGTCCATTAAGGTGGCGGTTGTGCCACCTAATTATCCGGAGAGCAAGCTCACTGAAGAGCAAGGCAACCTCATCCAGACTGCTCTGGTTGAGTCGATATGCCTTCTGGACAGTGGTGAGCTCCCCTTGTTCACCAACTCCTACATGGACAGAGGTGCTCTTATTGTCTCCGTCGAAAACGAGGAGACAAAAACATGGATCACTGCAACTGTTCCCTCTCTCAAACTGTGGGAGGGGGCTCAGTTCAGGATCGGTGACCAAAAGGACATCCTGCGGGCTACCAAGGTGCTTTTTGAGACGCCTAAGCAGCTCGGAAGGATGAACGAGTCCAGAATCCTGAAGCTGGTTGATGATCAAAACAAGGAACTGAATGTGAGAGAATGGACCATCATCAGTCGAAAGGCCGATCCGGAAGGAGCAAAGACCTTCGTCTGCCTGGTGGATGACCACGTTCTCTCAGCCATTAAGGCCAAGAGCTATAAGTTGAGGTTGGGGCTCTGGCAGGTCTCGGTGGTCGTTTTGGCTAGGGACAATGCCAAGGGTGATCCAAGCCAACCTGCACCACAGTAGGGCTGCCTCGGCAGCCCTCTGTCAGTCTATGACTGCACACAACATCGACCTGGCCTTGATTCAAGAACCTTGGTTACACAAGGGCAGAATTGCAGGACTGGCCGATGCAAAAGGTAAGATAATTTCCTATTGTTCCACCAATAATGCTAGGACTTGTATCTTGGTACGCAATGGTATGGAAGTATTTCCCCTGTTTGATTTCTGTTCCAGGGACATCACGACAGTGAGAATTACACTGAGCACTGAGGAAGGGCATAGGGAGTTCCTCGTCAGCTCTGTGTACCTTCCCTATGATGCTCAGGATCCACCTCCTTCCAGGGAACTAGAAGCCCTGGTGGAGAAACAATCCATTGGTGGGCGGCACCTTCTGGTCAGCTGCGATGCCAATGCACATCATGAAGCATGGGGATCATCTGACTCCAACAGGAGGGGTGAGTACCTATTAAACTTCATAGTAAATTATGATTTATTTATACTAAATCGGGGCAACGAACCCACATTTAGAAACAGAGTTAGAGCAGAAGTCATAGACCTGACCCTTTGCAATGCGGTCACTCTAGGCCTCATTGACAACTGGCGGGTCTCTGACGAACCTTCTCTTTCTGATCATCTGTACATTTGTTTTTATATCAAGGCTAAAATGTCAGCCCTTTCCTCTCCTCACCGAAATCCAAGGCGGACGGACTGGGAGTCCTATGCTGCGGAACTCTCGGCCATTGCGGGATTGGGTCCCGGGGGGGGGTAGAGTACGAATAAGGTCTGTCGTGGAATTAGAGCAGGCGGCATCCAGCTTACAGGACGCGATCCTCGAAAGTTACCACGACAACTGTCCAATTTCAACCACACCGCCTAGACCAAAAATCGGGTGGTGGTCAAAATCCCTGGAAGCTAAGAAAAGGCGCGTTAGGATGCTTTTTAACCACTCTAAGGTGGCCAATTGTCGGGAAGAGTATCGTTTAGCTCTTAAAGACTACAATTCATCCATTCGTGATGCCAAGAAGGCTTCATGGCAAACCTTTTGTAGGGGCATTGACTCCATCAAAGAGGCAGCCAGAATCCAGAAAGTCTTGGCTAGCGAACCTATCAACCCCATGGGCAGTCTTAGAACCAGCTCAGGGGAACTGACAACTTTACCTGGTGAAACGCTCAAGCTCCTTCTGGAGTGTCACTTCCCAGGGAATCTCGTTGACGATGCTCTGGAAGTCTCTGGCCCTCGAGAGATTAGCCCTATACCTAGGGCAACTCGAGAGGACTGGAGGCAAGCTAGACGCATAGTCACGGTTTCCAAAGTTAAATGGGCAATCGACAAGTTCAGCCCATTTAAATCGCCAGGAGGCGACGGCATCTTCCCCGCACTGTTGCAGAAGGGCCCACCGAACCTCCACTTTCTACTTTGCGAAATCTTCAGAGCGAGCCTTGCCTTCGGGTATATTCCTCAGTCCTGGAGAGTCAGCAAAGTAGTTTTTATTCCTAAGCGGGGTCGTGGCGACTACACAAACGCCAAATCCTTTAGGCCAATTAGTCTTTCCTCGTTTCTGGTGAAGACCATGGAGAGACTCGTTGAATTTTACATTCGAGAAGGGGCGCTTAAAGACTCCCCTTTACATCGAAATCAACATGCATATCTCCCGGGGAAGTCTTGTGAGTCTGCCCTCCATTGTTTGGTCAGACACCTTGAACATTCACTGGAGAATAAAGAAATCGCTCTAGGAGCCTTTTTGGATATTGAGGGGGCATTCAACAACACCTCATATCAGTCAATTATTCGTGCTCTGGGACAACGTGGTGTAGAGCCTACCATTTGTAGGTGGGTCGACCACATGTTACGGGGCAGAAGAATTCAATCAACCCTTCTAAGTGAGGTGGTGGAGATTTCTGCGAGCCGAGGATGCCCGCAGGGGGGAGTTCTTTCACCCCTCCTGTGGGACCTGGTGGTGGATGATCTCCTAGTCTGCCTCACGGAAAAGGGCATTTTTATACAGGGCTATGCGGATGATCTCGTCCTACTGGTCCGTGGCAAGTACCAGGGCACTGTTACGGACATCATGAACGACAGTCTGGTAGCAGTGAACTCCTGGTGCGCAAGAGAAGGGCTTGCAATAAGCCCTTCCAAGACAGTAATAGTTTCCTTTACCAGGAAAAGGGTTCAGGGCTCCTTCAGAGGCCTGGCCCTTGGTGGGGTGTCTCTTCCTGTTTCATCGTCGGTTAAGTATCTGGGAGTAATCCTTGATCAGAAACTGACGTGGAACTTGCATCTGGATAGAGTCATCCGCAGAGCTATGTGTTCATTTGTGACCACTAGGCGCTGCGTGGGCTCCACATGGGGCCTGTCACCCCATGTCTGCCACTGGCTTTACACAGCGGTCATCAGACCACAAATTACTTACGGGGCTTTAATCTGGTGGCCTAAGGTCAATCAGGTAACAGTCCGGGGTAGGCTTTCCAGCCTACAAAGACTTGCCTGCATGTGCATGACAGGGGCCTTTAGGTCGACCCCTTCTATTGCACTGGAGGTTCTTCTCAACCTGCCGCCACTTGATCTCTTCATTATTGGGGAGGCTCGGGCGGCGGCTTATAGGCTTCAGCTAACTAGCCACTGGAGGGGGTCCTGCACAGGTCACTCCTCAGTGGCCAATTTAGTATACGACGAGGTACTCTCAATGAAGTCTGACTTTGTTGGGACTAAGCTCCTTTTCACTAGACCCTATACTGTGGACTTCAGGTCGAGGGAGTACTGGGACGGTGTTAGTAGCCCGGTTTCTTCTCACGACCGAATTGTATGGTTCACAGACGGGTCTAGAATGGGCAACAGAGCTGGATTTGGCGTCTATACTGGCGACCCTAGGACCAACGCTAGCGCGAGCCTGGGAGCGTATGGCACCGTCTTCCAAGCTGAAGTCACCGCAATCCTTCATTGTGCCACCCAGGCGGTCGAAAGAGGGGTTTGTGGGAAATATATCCGCATCCTCTCAGACAGTCAGGTGGCCCTAGGGGCTCTGGACTCCTGGAAGGTCTCGTCTGGTCTAGTCTGGGATTGCGTGGAGACCCTCAGTATCCTGGGATCAAGAAACCAGGTCTCGCTGGAATGGATCCCAGGACACAGGGGACTAGAAGGCAACGAGCAGGCCGATGCCTTGGCTAGGGAGGGGGCTCTCAAGCCCTTCATTGGTCCTGAGCCGGCCTGCGGCGTTTCGATTACAGCTGCCAAAGCAGCAATTAAAAACTGGGTAAGCGCCAGACATCTGGAAAGATGGCGGCGGTTTCCAGGGCAAAGACTCGGCAAGGTTCTTGTCAAGAATCCCTCCCAGAAGCTGACAAAGTCACTTCTTGGGTTAAGCAAATCGCACGTTAGGCTGGTGGTGGGACTCATCACCGGCCACGGCAAATTCCGGAGGCATTTAAGAACGGTGGGACTCTTTGCGGAGGATCCCATCTGTCGCCTCTGTGGGGAGGACGAAGAGTCGGCAGAACACATTGTCCTGGAGTGTGAGGCTCTTGGTGCCAGAAGAAGAGCACTCTTTGAAAGCTCACCTCTGGGACAGTTGGAAATCACCAATCTAGTGAAGAAGCTCCTTGA
Source organism: Stictocephala bisonia (assembly GCA_035578905.1). Taxonomy (NCBI): domain Eukaryota; kingdom Metazoa; phylum Arthropoda; class Insecta; order Hemiptera; family Membracidae; genus Stictocephala; species Stictocephala bisonia. Next base: position 84,307 of record JAQJVL010002081.1, read on the forward strand.
CTTGGTCAAGGGCAGCCAGCTTTACGACGATTAGGCACCGGGATTGGCACAAAAAGCCTTAGGCTTCGTTGCAAGGGTTGGCTGGACCAACTATTTATCCCCTTTTAAACTAAACTAAACTAAACTAAGGGTTGTACTTAATCCTTACAGAGGTTCTGGATCGACTAAAAAACTAATATATTCATCACCACTCATTGATAATATACTACATGTTCCACTGACAAATAAATATATAACAAAATACGCTAAAATACTGGGAGTGCCTTATTTTAGAGGCGCATTTATGAGAGATTTACTACCGACATTAATAAATGAGTTTGAGTCCGGTGTTGTAAATTTAGATAGTATGAATGGACTGGGTATGTTATTATAAATACGGTTTTAAAGTTTATTACTTTAACAGCTTTGGTAATCTAAGACCACCATTAGAGCGTCAAAGATGTTTTAATAGTTGGCCATATCGAGTGGTGATTAGGTACAACTATTTTCCTGAACAAAAATTTAATACTGTAAACTGTGGTCATTTGTGTTTGGACTTTCTTGCAAAACGGAGATGATTTGCATTACAGGATGAAGTTCGAATTTAAAGTGTACATTATTTTCTCCTTATGATCTTTCATCAGCTGAGGAATGGGAAATGGGCTTTATGGATCTTATGACTTATGATTAGATTCCTAATGTTGAAGAGAAAATAAATAATAAACTGTGCATAGGTAATGATATAGAGATTAGTTTACCAACTGGTGCATATGAATAGACGATATAAATAATTTCGTTCTTGGGAATTAAAGGTAAAATCACCCACTACAAAAATTAAACTAAATGCGAACAAAAATACACTAAAAAGTCATTTTAATTGTTCATTAGAAATTGAATTTACAAAAGAAAATACCATTGTACCATTATTAGGGTTTGAAAGTGGTGTAAAATTAGAAGCTAGTAAAGTTCAAAAATCGCTAATCAAGTATTCATTAATAAAGTTGAAATCATTCGAATCACATGTAATATAGTAAGAGGTTCTTATATGCACGGTGTTAAAGGTCATGTACCACACAATTTCTATCCGACAGTAGCACCTGGATATAAAATTTTTGAAATACCCAATATAGTGAAATATTTACAAATAAACAAACAATCCAGTTTAAGGGAGTTTTATATCAATTTAGAAGAGCAATTTGGTAGTTTAATTAATTTTACAAAAGAATATATTGATATAAGAGTAGATATCAGACAGAGGCTAAATTAATGGGTGTAATATTTCCTGCTATCTCTGTTTATACATCAGGGATTTAAAAAAGTAATTAAAAAATAAAATACTATATACTAAACAGGAATTTGGCGTCAGTCGTGCAGAGGTCATTAAGCAGTTAACATTGGCGAACAAAATATTCATACGTATGGAGGTACTTTCTTATAATAATAATAATTAATAATATTTTAGATATAGGATCTAATCCAAACTTTGATAGTTCTATAATAGACATTGTATGGAATTCTCATAATCCGTATTCCTCTAATTCTTACAAAGTGAGTCATGAAATACGTATACTTGTTAATTAGCAAGATGTATACACACTACCAAGGAGAAATATTTTGCTTTTGGAAGGTAAAATAGTCAAACTAGAGGGTTCTACCCAACACATGACACTACAACTCAATTATTAAGTAACGCTATGGTATTTTTATTTAATGAAATCATATATGAACTATGTAGAAGTGAAATTGATAGAGTGAAAAATGTTGGTATTTCAATTACAATAAAGAATTGACTTACCTTTAAACCAGGAGACAAGAACTAGACGTAGAACGCGTGTTGAAAAATTGATACCATGGATGCGATGGACGATAGACAATTATTTTCCGTTTTTGTTTCACTTAAACTACTATTAGGTTTTGCAGAAGATTATGACATATTTTATTGAATGTTAAACAAGAACTAGTTTTGTTACGTTCGCCTAATGATAAAACTACTGTATTTCGGTCAGCTCCATCTTTATCTGAATTTTAAATTCAACTTAACAAAGTATCGTGGAAAATGCCTTATATTAGTGTTGAGGTAAAATTATTATTCTTTCGGTTGACTGAAAGAGATCAGCCTATATCTATACCATTTAGAAGATGGCAATTGCATGAATATCCATCTTTACCTTCAACAAAGTTTATAACTTGGACAGTCAAAACATCTTCTATGATGGAGAAACCAAGATATGTTATCGTTGGTTTTCTAACTGATCGTAAATACAAAGCAAATAAGAATGCTTCTCACTCTGATTTTTGTAATTTAGATAGTATAAAATTATATTTAAATAGCAAGTATTATCCATATGATAGTTTAAATGGAAATAGAGTAGTGCTATATGACATGTACTCAAGGTTTCAATTGTCATACAACAGGTAGTGATGAGCAATCTTGTTTGGATACATTTACTTATAAAGAAAAAAAAAACATCATTTGTAGTTATTAATTTTACAAAATAAACTGAGACTTTGATAAGTGGTTCATTGGATGTTCACATCGAGATTAATAAAACAGCTGACATACCACGGCTTACTGCTTGATCATACATGATGATTTAATCCAATACACTACAATTTCTGGCATTGTAAAGAAACTTATTTAAAGATGAATAAATAAATTGAATTGAATCAAAATTATTTGTATGTTTTTTGGCATGTAAATAAATGTAAACATAATTTGAACAACACATCATTTATTTACAATGTAATCATACAAACGTCTCAGTACAAACATGAAAGTTAATATTACAAAATGTACAGTAATATTAAATGTTTTTTAAAGTATTGGAATAACAAATAAAAAAACATTGAATGAATTGTTCTGATAGTAACTTTTGATTTATTTATAATAAAATAAAAAACAAAAAATATATGATGCAAATTATAAATAATCGTACTGACAAATATATAACAGTAGTTATACAATAAAAAATATAAACATAATTTAACTTAGAATATTAATAAGTACATTTCAGTTGAAAGAAATATTAGAGGATCATAAATAAAAATTCAAGTATTACTTATTCTTATTACAGTTACCATATGCCATAGTATTGATACCATTCTCACAAATAACTCTTTTGTTGTTGATATTGCAACCTAACACCTTTTAATTAATTATATATTTAAAAATGAATTGGCAACTCCTGGCCTCTGATTGGTCGAGAGCAGTCACGTGACTCAAGATGGCGGTCTTTCCCTTGTTATACTATATAAAATGCACTCTTAACCTAGTTTGCAGATGGAGGCCGGTACCAGCCTTGGAGGAATTCCCAGCTATACACTATAACAAATGCATTATTTCATATATACACTATAACAAATGTATACTTTATGTGCCAGAACACAACTGATTTTATGGGACAGACCGGATGTTGGCGGTTTTCCTGTTGCGACAAGCGCTCAACACTCAAGGTTGACCTTGACGTGCATGCTCACCCAAATTCTACAATCTGATTGGTTCCCCCTCCACTTCTCTCTTTTCTTCTTCTTATTTCCTACCTATCCTCCTGTCCCCTCATTCTCTCTCTAGTGCTCGATCCGAACGGACGTCGGTTGCTCTTGCGTTTTGATTTGCCTAACTAGCGTTTGAATATCCTTCCTTTTTCAAAGAATACTGTGGTTTTATAACTATTGCTTACATTTGAATTGATTAACTAGATTTGAATATCCTTCCTTTTTTAAGGTTGAGTGGAAGAGAGGACTTAATAGTCCTAACTTCGCCTAATAAAGACAATTTTCATTTCATTTCATTTCCTTTTTAATACATTTTTAGTTTGATTTAATAATTCATTTTTAATCAATTATTTATTGAAGTAAATTTAATTGTATCCTAACCTAACCATGGAATCCTTTGCTATAAACGACAACCTTGTAACCATTTACCGTCGATTTGATACTTACGGTTCCGATCTCCTTACTGTTCTGACTGAACATAAAAACAAAGTTATGACTGAAATAAATAACCACTTAAACAGGCTCGGGGGAGTCAAATGGTATATCGTGGTCCAAATAAATTTTCCGAAATTGTTAATAACGAAGAAATGACTACAACTCCCTTCTTTCACGGTAAAACTCGTGCTTTGTTAAGTTCCAACTCTCTAGATATTCAATAGTCTGAAGCTACCAACAAAATTTTAGAAAGCGTGGGTAGGTGGGTTATTCAGTATGTGAGTGGATGATCAAACGTCTTCTATGTAGAGTGTATGGTAAGTCTTTTATGTTAAGTAGGTAGAGTCTGTCAAATGTATTATGTGTCGGTATGGTATGTGGTCTGTAAAGATGCCTGTGTGTAGGGTAAATCATGAGTCTAACTACTGGATAGGAAGGGTATTAGTGTTTGGTAGGTAGTTTGTACATGTATTTTGGATGGAAATTAAATGAAAACTACTTTATTGTGACTTTATAAGGTGAATTTAGGGCTATAAAGCCCTCTCTGCCACTTAATTTCATAGAATAGCTGGGTGGACAAACAAAGGTTTTATGTAATGGATATGTATGTATGTATGTACGTACATTTATTATTTTATGTAGGTGATCTGTCAAGGGTGCAGTGTGTTCAGTAAGTAGGTTCTCCATGTGTCTGGGTCTTTGGGAGTGGTGTATATACATTTTCTGATCGAGTATATTATAGTCAAAAGAAACCAAACTTTCTTACTGTTAATACCAAAGTTTCTACAATAGACACATTTCAACTAACTATTCGTTTATTTGTTTAATAAATAGATGAAAATAATCAATAGCACCAGGTTTTGTTAAAATACAGCTTAAAATGTGAACATTATGGATAATTTATTCCTATTGGCTACTTACACTTTGCCAAATGTTTGGAGTCAACTAAATAGCTATGTAGGTTAAACAATTAATTTACAAGTGTTACATCAGTTTTGTACGTTGTTTTGAGCTCAAATTAAGTTTATAAAGGTTTCTATAAGAGTATTTTAAAGGGTTTTTTAATGTTTAGGGTGAATATCATTGTTATGACACTGCATTTTAATGCTTTTAGGGAATTATAACATATTTTGTACACAAATATCTTTACTTATGGTGGTTTTAACTCAATTTTATGTGGTTTGGGTTCTATGTTGGTAGTTATTGCTTGATCTGAGACATTATCCAACAAATAATTGTTATTTGTAAGTTTAGGTTGGTTAACATACAATAATTCGGTAGACTAAAGTTAGGGTGTCTCTTGGCATGTATAAGTTTTAAAAGTATTATTGGTTAATATACTTCGTTTAAAGTCAATGGACGTATGTAAAGGGGGACTGAATGCTTTAACTTGGTAAAAGTATACTATTTCAGTGTGACTTAATGAAAACATGTATTGGGTGTAGTGTTGTTAGCCCTCTACTTGGAGGTAATGTGTTGATGGGAATGTAGGTTGTTACCTTTATTTTGTGACTTCAATGTGTATGAATGTAATTTGATAAGGTATTGCGCTATAACTTTAATGCATATTGTTTAAAGTTCTACCTAAACTATAGAAACATTAGAAATTACAGTATAATTTTGATGTACGATCTCTCATTATTACACATAAGATCGATGTAATATGTTAGCATTTTTATAAATTATGGATTTTACAACAAAACAAATTGATAAAACTTTGTTAAAATTAAGTTTACTCGTAATAATTTAAATATAAAGTACAAATTATTGAAAAAGGTTCTATGTATTACGTATAATAATTGATAATAACAAGAATATCAATTGATTTTACTGAATAAAACGTAGTGTGTAAATAAATTATTATTGCTCTCTTTTTTTAAAAGTACGGGACTATAATACCAATAATTCTTTCGTTTTGTTTAATAATAGAATAGATATGGTCGAATTCTATAATCTCTGAGGAAATGCATTGAATGCTGTTTGATATCACTTGACCTCTAGGGTTAACATGTGGTTGATATGCAGTCCGTCTGGTGCCAATTAAAATAGCAAAAAATATTGAGGTCAGCCATGTTTTGTGTGAGAACTGAATGTACTGTCGGTGCGCTGGCACTACTGGCAGTCCAATAACTAGTATATGGGTTGTGAAATGGTAGTGAATTAGTCCTTGAGTGTCGGTACAAAGGAAGAGTAGTATAAATATAATGGTAATAGACTCACTTTTTTTTGGTCACGTGACCGTATCCAAGATGGCGGCGCAGTGTTGCCAACCCCCCACCCCCTCCCCCACAAAATTTCCCTCATTTCCCTCACATCTCCCTCACATTTCCCTCATTTCCCACATTTCCCACACATTCCCCCCACATTACCCCCAAAATTCCCACGTTATACTATATAAAATACACTCTTAACCTAACTTTTTCCATGTTACACTATATAAAATGCACTTTTTTGTCCAATATGGCGTCATGAAATACAAAAGATGGCGACCAGATCCAATATGGCGTCTCTTCCCGCCCGCGCCAACTCACACCCCGTGGGAAAATTCCCTCCCCAAAATTCCCTCATCCAATATGGCTGTCTTTATACTATATAAAATTAACATCATATACACTATAACAATCGGCGACGTAGCGCCCCTGGCGGCAATACCGACCGCAGCGCCCCTGGCGGCAACGCCGACGCGACCGCAGCGCCCCTGGCGGCAACGCCGACCGATCGCAGCGCCCCTGGCGGCAACGCCGACCGCAGCGCCCCTGGCGGCAACGCCGACCGATCGCAGCGCCCCCAGCGGCAACGCAGCGCCCCTGGTGGCAACGTCGATCGCAGCGCCCCTGGTGGCAACGTCAGGCGACGCATGCGCATCCAAACGCTCTGCCCCCTGATTGGTCGCCCTCTCCGCATCAAAACGCAGCCCCCTGATTGGTGGACATCCCTATTTAACCAATCAATCTTTCTCACACCTACTGTTAGCCTACCTATTGAAATTAATTCTCAACTTACTATTAAATACCTAGCTACTCCATATATCACCTACTGTTAACCTACTTATCTAAGTTTTCCTCAACCTTTTAAGTCCCCCATATCACTACTACTAAAGTTAGAAAACTTTCAACACATATGGTCTCCCATATTCCATATAGTCTTCCCAAGACCTAGTACAATTTGAGAAAAATCCATAAATAAGAGCCCATGGAGAACCCTGTACAGACCACAGGTCAGATTCACTCATAACACAAAAGTCCTAAACACACCTAATACAGTCGACACCTGAAAACCACCTTCACGGCACTTTAATTATCATCACTTGATCTAATTATACGTACCTCACCCTAATTCTGTATTTTCCTAGTTTATTATCTTCATGCTTGTTAGTGTTGTTTATATCTTTCTAGTTATTATTCTTACACGTTTGCTTGTTAAACATCTATTGCTTAATGAATATTCACTGCTTGTTGCTATTGCATGAACTGACGATGGATGTTACCTGTTATATACTATGATTATAACTGTTTTCAATTGCATAGTTATAGCTATATTTCTACGACTATGCCATCACGTTTGTATTCATTGTAAATTAGCGTTTACCGTAAATAAAAGAGTGATACTAATCTACTTAAATCACAATTCGCCTAACCTAAAACATTGCAAAGGGTCTTTTAAATTTAACTGTTAAATATTAACCTAATATTAAACGTATGTATATATATTCCTAAACAATAGTGTGCCACCCTGGCCGTACTGTAACTGAAGTTTCCACATTCACTTTAAACATTAACTAATTAATGTACTTCATAGTGAGCCAATTACACTATTTTATAAACATCACTCCGACTTCGCGTGCTGACCCAACGCCCGATACACTTCAGCCTCAACATTATCTGAATTCAATACAAAAATAGGAGATTAATTATATAACACAATATTACAGTTTCGAACAATAACGAGTGAACTCAAGACATCGACGTACATGCGTATTTGTATAAACCAAAATACAATATGTGGAGTCCCCTTCTGCCCTTTTCTTTAGCTTTTTTAAATCTTTTTTTTATTTTTATAGCAATGTTTATTTAAAGGGCAGATAAGGGGATTACATTGGTCCCTAACGGGTCCTGACGCTGACACAGAAATGCATTAACAAACGCTGTATGATAATAGTAAACAACTGTTCAATAACAATATTAAATTTATTTACAGTACCTCACTCACAGTACTTGCGTTGTAACCTATTTATTAGTATAGGGTATTACTTAGCCTATCTCAAGAGTGTTCATTTATTCTTGTTTAACAGCTGAAGATTAAACTCATAGTAACTGAGTATAATGCCAAACATTCAAAACATACATGTTTATTTATTTATTTATCTATTGAACCAACGGTCACACCATTTACAATAGTTTACAATATTAGTTTTAGTTATACAATTAGTACAGGATAATAAATAGTTATTGTATGTTATCACAACAACTGTTATTGATTTACTAAAACCAACCCAATATTATCCTTATGAACCAAGCTGAACATTTACACTTTTGTACACCACTGCGCACTTAACTAAATAATAAACACAATATAAGGAAGAACACTACAAGTGAGAATATTAATATTAAATAAGCTATTAGAGAATTGAATGGAAACAATGATACTTCAACTGTACATCACCGTTATCGCAAAATGACCATTACAGATAACAACACCAACTCCAACGGAAGCATTATCGTAAAAAGTTATGGACACCCACTTAAATCAATCTAACAGTTCTAAAATATTCACCACAGTAATACTTTGAGCGGATCCAATACATGAAGATTCTATTCTACTATATAGTTAATAATTTAAAATATATTGGTTTTATTGTAAATTATATAAATCGAACATATTATTAAGTGACCAATATCAACTCTCAACTTCACTAATGAAGTTCTACTGTATTAAAAAGACCAATAAGGAACGTTAAGTTAGTTTTGAGTAAACTCTTGAAAACAATCTTTAAAGGAAAGCCCGATACAACGTAAGTATAGTGTAATACTCTTCATAACTATATTCATATAGAGTACACATAATTCCTTCTTCCTTCAAGTCCATATCTAGTTATTTATTCACTTCAACGGTAAGAACTCAATGCTTATAAAACTAGAAAGTGCTTAGCTAAATGTAGGTAATTGTTACTACAGAGTAAAAATGAAAACTCCTTCAATATAGCGTAGCAAATTTTATTCTCAAATAGTAAAATAATACAAACTATCTCTAAAACATACCAAACTAACACTATATTATACTAGTTCTAAAAGATATATATAAACTAAACCTACATTATACTACTTCTAAAAATATATAAACTTAAACGTATTGTCTCGCAGCCAGTAGGTTCATCTGCAACAAAGCAAACGTCTTAACGTTAATAGTCACTAACATGCATAGTGTAAGGTCTATCGTACTTACAAAAGAAGCAATATTCGGAACAAGACTAACAAGTCATATAATGTATTAAGTCAAATAAGAAAGTTAACAAAAAATAATAAATAAAAGAAAAAATTAGACACACAGCAGTAGGTGACAAACACTCATTTGAGACCCACGGATTCAAAATAATAAATTCAACAAAAAATAATAAATAAAAGAAAAAAAATTAGACACACAGCAGTAGGTGAAAAACACTCATTCGAGACCCACGGATTCAAAATAACAAATTTAACAAAAAACAATAAATAAAACAAAAGAAAAGAAAAAAGAAAAAAAAATTAGACACACAGCAGTAGGTGAAAAACACTCATTCGAGACCCACGGATTCAAAATAACAAATTTAACAAAAAACAATAAATAAAACAAAAGAAAAGAAAAAAGAAAAAAAATTAGACACACAGCAGTAGGTGAAAAACACTCATTCGAGGCAAACGTTCTCAGCAAATTACAAACAATTGATAAGAGTCACAAAAATTCCACAACAACTCTCTAAATGATTGCTGTAGACCGACAGGTAATTGACGTTATATGTTGCTTTCTATAAATTAATCAATAGATTATTACTATCTTAAAGCAATTGAATTCGAATGTTTCAGGAGGATTATTATGCACCCCAAAACGATATGTCCCGGAGGAGAAACCAATGGACCCATCACGCTTAACCTTTAAAAACACTGGAATGACTCTACCGAAACCTATACACACATTAACAACGACCTCATCCGAGCCCATTGACAAGGCAACAGAAAGCAGACAGAGAACAACATCAACACCCAAGAAATACAGTGCTTATATGAAACACAAAGTGCACCATTTATGTATATTATTAAAAGTGCTTACCATTTAGTCATATCATCAAAGGTGCAGCAAAGACGCGCTGTGGTTTATGATAGCTTCAATGACCCCACACTGCTATCTTCCAGATTTATTTAGTTATTGTTTTTGATTTAACCAGTTTTCCTTTACAGTGAGTATTTAATACCTCACAGCCATCAAGTAAGCTGAAGGCAAAACTTAAGGACATTACCCAATTCCCATGGGACGCCCTTGACGTCACTCTACCTGGGTTACTTAAAACTATGTATTAACAGTTATAGGGCCCTGAAAAGGTCCGTTTGTAGCAGAGGTGTTTAATAAAGACCTGACATCTCGTGATGGTCTTGTTCGTCATGTGTTAGATAGGGGTTTGCTATTATGCGGACATGGAAGTCCATGCCCTCTGTCCATATCCAAGTGTTTGTAACACATTGATTAAAGAAGAACGGATTGTTTAAAAGTTGATGTCCCTCGACGCCATCTCCATGTTCAGTAATTGTCGTACAGTACAAGTGTACTGTACGATTGTGAAAGGGAAAGGTGTGTATTGCCCTACGGAAACGTAAAAAACCTTTAACATTGCAAGCTGTAGTACCTACCATAGCAGTCTTAGAAAGGCCTGTTGTAGATTTGGATAAACCTTACGATGTCATGTATTATACTATGTAAAAAAGTGGTTTTCCGTTAATAATCAAAGAAATAAACCCGTTCAGGAAATAGGTATTAGGCATGTCCATTAACACTTGTAAGACACCAGAAAACCTAAGGTAGAAGTCTAAACATTAAAGGTTTCGTCATAATATGCAAAAGTGTACCTTCTAATAAACTATGCAGCCTTAACTAGACCTAAGTCAGTAGAACAATACCTAATAGACTGTACAACCAACCCTTCTGTTGGTGCAATTAATACAATGATCTGATCTCACAGCTTGGTTCTTATATTATAGTGTACAAAGACGATTCAAGACTAATCACACGGTACTTTATCTGTCCCTCACCAAATAAAATGCATTAACCATCCTCTTATAAACGCTTTAAACCATCTCCAATGTAGGCCTCAGATGAAAACAGGCTATGAGCCATTTAAACTTGAACAGAATTACAAAAAGACAGTAATAACTTATTGACACATTACAATATATTCAGTAAAATCAATTGATATTCTCCTCATTTCCAATTACCATACGTAATACATAGAACCTTTTTCATCAACTTGTGCTTTATATTTAAATTAGTACAAGTAAACTTAATTGTAACAAAGCTTTATCTATTTGTTTCGTTGTAAACTCCGTAATGTATACATACCAACACATCAATCCTATGTGTAATAATGAGAGATTGTACATCAAAATTATACCGTATTTTCTGAAGTTTTCATAGGTTAGGTAGAACTTCAATCAATATGCATTAAATTTATAACGTAATTCCTATCAAATTACATTCATACACATTGAAGTCTCAAAATAAAGTTAACATCCGTCATCTCCATCAACATAGTACCCCCAAGTAGAGGGCTTACATCACTACACCCAATACAACTTCTCATTAAGTCACACGGAAATAGTAAACTTTTAACAAGGTATTGTATTGTATTGTATTGTATTGTGATTTGGGGTGAAATTTAAGCAACTGGACCTATCAAGATCTATTTTGCCCCCCATGCTCTGCCTGAGACTGCTCGGTCACAATTCATCAATTCCCAGATCCTCTAGGAATTGGAGGATCTGGATGATCTCTAGATGTGGTATTTCTTCCAGTCTAATCTGGTACCGACCCAGATGCCTGGCTCTCTTTGTCGCTATAGCATCACACTCTTCCAGTAAATGAAGAGGGTCTTCCTCTCCCATTCCACAGAATCTATATGATGCATCTTCTACCAGACCCAGATTCCTAGCATGCCTCCTCAGTAGGCAATGCCCAGTAAGGAAGCCTGTTACCCTCTTCAGTCTGGTTTTGCTTAGGCCTATGCATACTTTGAATCTGTTGAAGTTCCTGCCTCCCAACAGCTTCTTAGCTTGTCTCAGCCCTGCTGTGGCCCTCCAGAGTCTGTCTCTTTTGGCCACCATTGTCCTTTTAATTTCTTCCTTGAAGAAGGCATCTCCAAGGCCACAAAAAGGCTCTGGTCCCACAAGCGGGGTCGATGCCCCCTTCCTTGCAAGCTCATCTGCCTTCTCATTCCCTTCAACACCAATGTGTCCCGGCACCCATTGAAGTGTCACCTTGTTGCTTCTCCCTAGCAAGTTAAGTCTCTGCCGGCACTCCCAAACCATCCCCGACCTGATAATAGGAGAACTCAGTGCTTGGATGGCTGCCTGACTGTCCGACATTATAGCAATCATCTTGCCCCTATATTCCCTTTCCAGATTGATTCTAATGCATGTATCAATGGCGTGAATTTCCGCCTGAAATACACTAGGGAACTCCCCCATCGCCTCCGAGAGTTTGGTACCTGGCCCAAACACACCGGAACCGGTCCCCTCCTCAGTCTTAGAACCATCTGTAAACCACATAATGTGGCTGCTGGACATTGTGCGGATGCTTTCTCCACTCCAGTCCCTTTTTGTGCTCAGTTCCCTTTGAAACGATCGTTCAAAATCAAACTTCCTGACTGTAGAGTCCCTCGGAAAATCCCAGAAATCCCGAGGAGTTCCGAAGTTCATATTTTGCCTGGTAATGATCCTGTTTATTCTCACCTCAGACACCCTCGCCACCTCCTCAACGTGAAGATGCAAGGGCGCGAGGTGGAGAATCATTTCCATAGCTGCTGTGGGACAAGACCTCATCCCTCCCGTAATGCAAATGCATGCGAGCCTCTGTACACTGCCGAGTGCTTTTTTAACGGTGTCCAAACCCGTTCTCCCCGACCATACAATAGCACCATAAGTGATGGAGGGTCTCACTATCATCGTGTACATCCAGTGCAGTATCCTTGGTTGACAGCCCCAAGATAACTTACAATAACAATTATAATATCCACAAACATATGATAAATTAAGTGTAATAACCTCAAACACAAGGTGATTCCTCACACTTTATACACACCATAGCAATACACCATTTACTGTATCTGAGACGTCAATCTTACAGGTATGGGTCCTGAATGAGTGTAGATGAACGAGTTTAGTCTCTGTCACTAACTAAGGCTGTTGAACCCTTTGATTATCACCCACTTACAACACATTAGTCAGGGAAACTATGGAACCCAAACTCCTTAAAATTTAGTTAAAATGCCCATAAATAGGGTTACTTGTATACAAAATATGTTATAATTTCCTAAAAGCATTAAAATACAGTTCCATAACAACGATATTCCCCCTAAACATTAAAAACCCTGTTCAAGCTCAAAACAACGTACAAAACTAACGTACCTCTTGTAAACTAATTGTTTAACCTATACAGCTATTCAGTTGACTCCAATCAGCTGGCAAAGAGTAAGTAGCCAATAGGAATAAATTCTCTATAATGTCCACACCATAAGTCTAGTTTTAGCAAAATTTAGTACTAATGATCCGTTACACATTAAACAAACAAACGAATAGTCAGTCAAAATGTGTCTATCGAAGAAACCTTGGTATTAACAGTAAGAAAGTTTGGTTTCTTTTGACTGTAAAACACCTGATCACAAAATGTATATTCACCACTCTCAGAGAGCAAAACACATGGAGAACCTAGAACACACTACACCCTTGATAGATCACCTTCCTATTCATTACATAAGGCCCCTGACCGCCCATCTACCTATCCATAAGCACATGTACAAGACACATACCAAGCTCCATAACCCTTACTATCCCATAGTAAGGCTCCCTTACCCACTCAGTCAACACACAGTTATCTTTACAGACCAACTTCCCTCTAAACACACAACATTAACGACACTCAACCTACTTTACATTCAAGACCCTCCACCTATCCAACACACATGCACAAGATACCTACCAAACACCAATACCCTTCCTATCCAGTAGTAAGACCCTTCCACCTACTTATCCAACACATAGTCCTCCAGATAGACCACCCACCCCACTCCGACACATAACACATTTTACACACCACTTACCTAACATACAAGACTGACCATACACCCTACATAGAAGACGTTTGATTATTCACTCACCTACACAATACACTCAAAACACTTGTTTGATCACACACCTATTTATCAAACAGAAGCCGACATCCACCCCACCTTCCCAAAGCATAAGACTTTTGAAGGATCACCTACCAAACATACAAAAATCATGATGAACAAACTACACACTGCGCAGACATGACCAAATATACCATCATACTAACATGAAAACAGTCCTATTGGTATACCCCCACCTACCCAATAAGCAATAAGCAATAAGCATTTTTATTACCACAATTCATTTGTTACATTTCACAAATATGGTGGTTCGTTAATCAATATTAAAACTAGACAAGGGAATTCATGATAACTTATGATGAAATTCAATTTTATAAAATAGAATAATGTCTAATGATTTAAAAATTCCTTCACTGAATATATCGCCTGTGTGACAAGTAAGGATTTAATCAGTTTTTTGAATTTGGCCAGTGACTGTTGTTTTTTTATTTCTAAAGGCAGTTTATTAAAAAGTCTCAAACCAGAATACAACGGACTTTTTTCAAAAGTAGTGGTTCTGTGCCGTAAGTAGCGCAAATCCTGTCTGTGTCTTGTATTGTGTCCGTGGGGGTCTCCTATGCGTTCCAAGTCATCGCGTTTTTTGAATGTAAGAACTAGGACTTCCTGTACGTATAGCGAGTGAGCTGTAAGAATTTTGTGTTTTTTGAAAAGATCTTTGCATGAGTGTCGTTGAGGGACATTAAATATAATTCTTAATATTTTTTTTTGACTTTTTAGGATTTTTTCAAGTTGGGAGCAAGAGCCCCAAATGGAAATCCCGTACCGTATGATGCTTTCACAGTAACCTCTGTACACATCTAACAATGTTTCAGTACTACTGCAAGGCTTTAGCACCCGAATAGCATAAGTAGCAGAATTTAATTTTTTATTGAGTTTTTCTAAATGAACTCCCCATGACAGGGTTTGATCTATATTTACTCCAAGGAATACTGCATTTGGTCTTATATTAAGGATGCAAGATGGGGTGATGGGTATTTCATGAATCAATGGACGTATCAAAACACTTTTATGGAAAAATACAGCTGCCGTCTTAGTTAAATTTAGCAAAAGTCCATTGTCCTGAAACCATTTGAGAAGTTCAATTACTGTTCGACTAACAGAGGTTCCTAAAGAATCAGAATTTTTGTTTGTGATAATGACAGACACGTCATCAGCAAACATATTGATGTGTGAATCTTCGCATTTAATTTTCAAGTCATTTATGTAGATTAAAAATAGAATGGGAGAAAGGATGCTACCTTGAGGAACACCCATGGAAATCAATTCCCACGGTGAATAAAAGCAGTCTTTTTGTGTATTTAAAGAGACACGCTGTTTGCGACCAGACAGAAAAGATTGGAACCACTCCAAAGCTACTGCTCTGACTCCATAATGACTGAGCTTCGACAGTAAAATATTGTGATGAACACAGTCAAAAGCCTTGGATAAGTCACAGAACAAGCCGATAGCCACCTGCAACTCATCCAAGGCCTTATAAATTTTATTTATGAAGTCATACAAAGCTGAAGTTGTTGACTTTCCCTGTTGAAATCCATACTGATGTTGATTGATGATATTAAATCGGGAAAGATGGGATGACAATCTAGAGAGAACAACTTTTTCGAAGACCTTTGAAATGGTTGGGATCAGAGCAATTGGACGATAGTTATCGAGAGAAGAAGGGTCATTCTTCTTGAAGAGGGGTTTTATGACTGTTAGTTTTAGTTTGGAAGGAAATTTACCACTTTGAAGAGATTGGTTGACGAGAAAGGTCAGCGGATAAGATAACTCATCGACACAGTATTTTAAAAGAGTCGGAGGGATTTCATCCCAACCTGATGAAGTTTTATTTTTCAAGGTTCTAATAATATCTTTTAATTCTTGCTCAGTCGTGGGAGCCATAAACATTGAGGGTTTGACAGAAGGACAAAACTCCTGAAGTCTACATATAGAGCTTCTTTCTGAAGGAAGTGGTGCAGAGGCCGAAGAATTGTGAATGAAGAATTGATTGAAACAATTGGCCATCGACTGCTTATCTGAGACCAATTCACCATTCACTCTAATTGAAGGCAGGTCCGCATGGGAACCGACTCTGCCTGTTTCCTTTCGAACAATATTCCACATAGTCCGTGATTTGTTCTCAGAATGTCTAATTTTTCTATCATTGCATGTTTTTTTTGAAATTTGAATTAATTTTCGGAGAAGTTTCACGTATGATTTGTAATACATAATGAAGGCCGGATTACTTGAAGACTTTACCTTGAAACTCATTTCTCTTTTTTTATTTAAAGATGTTTTTAAACCTGTTGTAAGCCAAGGTTTGTAGTCTCTGTGGCTATTTACCTTTAATAATTTTTTTTGGAAAATATTCTTGAAAAGCTGGTAAGAGAACTTGTAAAAATGCCTCAAAATTTATATCAAGATCTACATTATTATTGAGAATGGGTTTCCAATTAATATGTAAGAGATGGGTTTTAAAGAGGTGCTTTTGGGTTTGTGAGAATGTTCTTTTATAAATACTATGATCTATTTTGGATTTTGGTTTTAAAAGGTCAGTCAGTCTAAGAACTTGAGCGTTATGGTCCGAGAAACCTAACTCAATGATCATTGTTTCACTGTAGTTGTTGTTTGAGATGATGTAGTCTATTGCGGACTCCGAGTGGTTTGTGATCCGAGTTGGGCTAGTTATATGTGATTTTAAGCCGTATGAAGTAAGTAAAGAAAATAAGTCTTGCTTTGAAGGAGTATCCTTTAGAGCATCTATATTAAAATCACCGCAGATTACTACATTTTTATGAATTATCTCATGGGAGATAGCATCAAGCATTTTCTCCAGCTGAGACAATATACCGTTCCACAATATACGTTCCACACACCATACATACAATACTTATGTTTAACCACTCACATACTAAACACACAAGACTCTTGATTGTCCATTCATTATCGTAAAACATGTGGATGACCTGTGGACCAAACTAACATAAATCCTGATATTTCACACACCTAGCCCTTTTATATACTTTAGACAGTCCACTTACTCATTACACAGTCCTGTTGATAGACGTGACGAGTAGGTATCAAATTCCCAATGTTCTTAACACACAAGTCTTTTTACAACCACTTATCTACAATACATAACTCATGATAGACCTACCACATACTCTGTAAACATGACTTAATAGAAAGACCCTTTAAAAAACACACTGTCCCTTGATAAAACACCCACCTAATCAGCACAAAATACCCGATAGAACACCTACTTAGCATTCAAGACGTACCACACATTCTACATCAACCATCTACATACCAAACAGAAAAAAAGACCATCCACACACTCTACATATAAGACTCTTGGTTGGTCATTCATGGAACATTCATGGAAGACCTACCTACCAAACATCCAACACTCTTGACTTACCACTCATCTTCTCAACACCTCTGATACACCATTCACCTGAACATTACATAAAACCTTAGATTGACACCCAACATCCATGGAAGACCTACCTACCTACGTAACATCCAACACCCTTGACTTACCACTCATCTTCTCAACACCTCTGATACACCATTCACTTGAACATCACATAAAACCTTGGATTGACTCCATTCATTCATGGTAGACCTACCTACCTACCAAACGTACAACTTGACCGACCACACACCTACACATCACACACAGTACCCTCGATAGATCACTTAAGTACCTATTACATGAAGCCTCCGATTGACTCACAATCCTAACATTCATGAACAACCAATCTTCCAAATATACGACTCGACCACCAACAAAAAACAAGACTTCACGTATAACCACCCATTTAACATACAAGACCAACCACACACCATACAATCATGACTCAACATGATCAACCCACCTACCACCTACGAAACATCCTACACTTTTGACTTACCATCCACCTACTCAACACACAGATAGACTACGTAACCAACCATTACATAAAACCCTAGATCGACACCCAACATTCATGGAAGACCTACCTACCAAACATTCAACTTGATTAACCACCCACCTACACACCACACATTCATCTTGATAATCCAATCTCTGTACACAAAAAGACTCTTATCAGACTATTTACTTAACATACATGACACCACACATTCTACATTAACCATCTACCTACTCAACACACAAAAGACCAACCACACACTCTACATATAAGACTCTTGGATGGTCACCCATCAACTCATCATTCAACACCTCTGATACATCATTCACTTGAACATTACATAAAACCTTAGATTGACACCCATCATTCATGGTAGACCTACCTACCTACCTACCAAACATACAACTTGATTGACCATCCACCTACACACCACACATTCATCTTGATAATCCAATCACCCTCCCATAACAGGACTCTTGTCAGACTAGTTACTTAACATACAAGACACCACACATTCTACATCAACCATCTACCTACTCAACACACAAAAGACCAACCACACACTCTACATATAAGACTCTTAGTTGGTCACCCACCAACTCAACATACAACACCTCTGATACACCATTCACTTGAACAGTACATAAAACCTTAGATTGACACCCATCATTCATGGTAGACCTACCTACCTACCTACCAAACATACTACTTGACTGACCACCCACCTACACATCACTCACAGTACTCTTGATAGATCACTTAACTACCTATTACATGAAGCCTCCGATTAACTCACAATCCTAACATTCAAGAACAACCAACCTTCTAAACATACGACTCGACCACCAACAAAAAACAAGACTTCACGTATAACCACACATTTAACATACAAGACCAACCACACACCATACAATCATGACTTAACATGAACAACCCACCTACCACCTACGTAACATCCAACACTCTTGACTTACCACTCACCTACTCAACACACAGATAGACTTCATAACCAACCACTACATAAAACCGTAGATCGACACCCAACATTCATGGATGACCTACCTACCATACACACGACTTGACTACCTTCCCAAAGCACAAGACTTTTAAAGGACCACCAACCAAACATACAAGAACAATCACACACCATACAGGTATGACCTAACAGTCCACCCACCTACTCAACATATAACACCTCTGATACACCATCCACTTAAACATTACTCACCTGTGATAGACCATCCCCTTAACCAACACACTTGACTCTTAATAGACCAATCCACCTACCTCTACACACACGATTCCTTAGGACACACCCTACACCCACCACTCATCCTACATACAAAACTCCTAGAGAACTACCCATTCACCATAAAAACACTATTGCTTCATATAATCATGTTTTAAAATAACATTATTACACTATAAGATAGGTTTAATATAGCTAAAGACCTAAAGTGTTTCCTAAAATTCTACTTTTCAACTAAAAATACGAGAGATAGTTAGGTTTAAAAGCAATGAACATAGAAAAAGTTAGGTTTAGAAACACAGAAAAAGGTAGGTTTACAAAAATGAACATAGAAAAAGTTAGGTTTAAAAATATGAAACATAGAAAAAGTTAGGTTTAAAAAAATGAAACATAGAAAAAGTTAGGTTTAAAAAAATGAAACATAGAAAAAGTTAGGTTTAAAATGAAACACAGAAAAAGTTAGGTTAGCAAACATCAGAAAAGTTCAGTTAAAATTGACTTTTTAACAACTTTTCAGTAAAGTAAGGATAGCAATCAACCTTTCAGTTGATTGTTAGACTTACTTTTCTGATGTTTGCTAACCTAACTTTTTCTGTGTTTCATTTTTTTATACCTAACTTTTTCTATGTTTCATTTTTTTAAACCTAACTTTTTCTATGTTTCATTTTTTTAAACCTAACTTTTTCTATGTTCATTTTTGTAAGTCTACCTTTTTCTGTGTTTCTAAACCTAACTTTTTCTATGTTCATTGCTTTTAAACCTAACTATCTCTCGTATTTTTAGTTGAAAAGTAGAATTTTAGGAAACACTTTAGGTCTTTAGCTATATTAAACCTATCTTATAGTGTAATAATGTTATTTTAAAACATGATTATATGAAGCAATAGTGTTTTTATGGTGAATGGGTAGTTCTCTAGGAGTTTTGTATGTAGGATGAGTGGTGGGTGTAGGGTGTGTCCTAAGGAATCGTGTGTGTAGAGGTAGGTGGATTGGTCTATTAAGAGTCAAGTGTGTTGGTTAAGGGGATGGTCTATCACAGGTGAGTAATGTTTAAGTGGATGGTGTATCAGAGGTGTTATATGTTGAGTAGGTGGGTGGACTGTTAGGTCATACCTGTATGGTGTGTGATTGTTCTTGTATGTTTGGTTGGTGGTCCTTTAAAAGTCTTGTGCTTTGGGAAGGTGGTCAAGTCGTGTGTATGGTAATTAGGTCATCCATGAATGTTGGGTGTCGATCTACGGTTTTATGTAATGGTTGGTTATGAAGTCTATCTGTGTGTTGAGTAGGTGAGTGGTAAGTCAAGAGTGTTGGACGTTACGTAGGTGGTAGGTGGGTTGTTCATGTTAAGTCATGATTGTATGGTGTGTGGTTGGTCTTGTATGTTAAATGTGTGGTTATACGTGAAGTCTTGTTTTTTGTTGGTGGTCGAGTCGTATGTTTGGAAGGTTGGTTGTTCTTGAATGTTAGGATTGTGAGTTAATCGGAGGCTTCATGTAATAGGTAGTTAAGTGATTTATCGAGTGTACTGTGAGTGATGTGTAGGTGGGTGGTCAGTCAAGTAGTATGTTTGGTAGATAGTTCTACCATGAATGATGTGTGTCAATCTAAGGTTTATGTACTGTTCAAGTGAATGGTGTATCAGAGGTGTTGTATGTTGAGTTGGTGGGTGACCAACTAAGAGTCTTATATGTAGAGTGTGTGGTTGGTCTTTTGTGTGTTGAGTAGGTAGATGGTTGATGTAGAATGTGTGGTGTCTTGTATGTTAAGTAACTAGTCTGACAAGAGTCCTTTTATGGGAGGGTGATTGGATTATCAAGATGAATGTGTGGTGTGTAGGTGGATGGTCAATCAAGTTGTATGTTTGGTAGGTAGGTAGGTAGGTCTACCATGAATGATGGGTGTCAATCTAAGGTTTTATGTAATGTTCAAGTGAATGATGTATCAGAGGTGTTGAATGATGAGTTGATGGGTGACCATCCAAGAGTCTTATATGTAGAGTGTGTGGTTGGTCTTTTGTGTGTTGAGTAGGTAGATGGTTGATGTAGAATGTGTGGTGTCATGTATGTTAAGTAAATAGTCTGATAAGAGTCTTTTTGTGTAGAGAGATTGGATTATCAAGATGAATGTGTGGTGTGTAGGTGTGTGGTTAATCAAGTTGAATGTTTGGTAGGTAGGTCTTCCATGAATGTTGGGTGTCGATCTAGGGTTTTATGTAATGGTTGGTTACGTAGTCTATCTATGTGTTGAGTAGGTGGATGGTAAGTCAAAAGTGTAGGATGTTTCGTAGGTGGTAGGTGGGTTGATCATGTTGAGTCATGATTGTATGGTGTGTGGTTGGTCTTGTATGTTAAATGGGTGGTTATACGTGAAGTCTTGTTTTTGTTGGTCGTCGAGTCGTATGTTTGGAAGATTGGTTGTTCATGAATGTTAGGATTGTGAGTCAATCGGAGGCTTCATGTAATAGGTAGTTAAGTGATCTATCGAGAGTACTGTGTGTGATGTGTAGGAGTGTGGTCGGTCAAGTTGTATGTTTGGAAGGTAGTTAGGTCTTCCATGAATGTTGGGTGTCGATCTAGGGTTTTATGTAATGGTTGGTTACGTAGTCTATCTGTGTGTTGAGTAGGTGGATGGTAAGTCAAAAGTGTAGGATGTTTCGTAGGTGGTAGGTGGGTTGATCATGTTGAGTCATGATTGTATGGTGTGTGGTTGGTCTTGTATGTTAAATGGGTGGTTATACTTGAAGTCTTGTTTTTTGTTGGTGGTCGAGTCGTATGTTTGGAAGATTGGTTGTTCATGAATGTTAGGATTGTGAGTCAATCGGAGGCTTCATGTAATAGGTAGTTGAGTGATCTATCGAGGATACTGTGTGTGATGTGTAGGTGGTGGTCGGTCAAGTTGTACGTTTGGTAGGTAGGTAGGTCTACCATGAATGAATGGAGTCAATCCAATGTTTTATGTGATGTTCAAGTGAATGGTGTATCAGAGGTGTTGAGTAGGTGAGTGGTAAGTCAAGGGTGTTGGATGTTACGTAGGTAGGTAGGTCTTCCATGGATGTTGGGTGTCAATCTAAGGTTTTATGTAATGTTCAGGTGAATGGTGTATCAGAGGTGTTGAGAAGATGAGTGGTAAGTCAAGAGTGTTGGATGTTTGGTAGGTAGGTCTTCCATGAATGTTCCATGAATGACCAACCAAGAGTCTTATATGTAGAGTGTGTGGATGGTCTTTTTTTCTGTTGGGTATGTAGATGGTTGATGTAGAATGTGTGGTACGTCTTGAATGCTAAGTAGGTGTTCTATCGGGTCTTTTGTGCTGATTAGGTGGGTGTTTTATCAAGGGACAGTGTGTTTTGTAAAGGGTCTTTCTATTAAGTCATGTTTACAGAGTATGTGGTAGGTCTATCATGAGTTATGTATTGTAGATAAGTGGTTGTAAAAAGACTTGTGTGTTAAGAACATTGGGAATGTGATACCTACTCGTCACGTCTATCAACAGGACTGTGTAATGAGTAAGTGGACTGTCTAAAGTATATAAAAGGGCTAGGTGTGTGAAATATCAGGATTTATGTTAGTTTGGTCCACAGGTCATCCACATGTTTTACGATAATGAATGGACAATCAAGAGTCTTGTGTGTTTAGTATGTGAGTGGTTAAACATAAGTATTGTATGTATGGTGTGTGGAACGTATATTGTGGAACGGTATATTGTCTCAGCTGGAGAAAATGCTTGATGCTATCTCCCATGAGATAATTCATAAAAATGTAGTAATCTGCGGTGATTTTAATATAGATGCTCTAAAGGATACTCCTTCAAAGCAAGACTTATTTTCTTTACTTACTTCATACGGCTTAAAATCACATATAACTAGCCCAACTCGGATCACAAACCACTCGGAGTCCGCAATAGACTACATCATCTCAAACAACAACTACAGTGAAACAATGATCATTGAGTTAGGTTTCTCGGACCATAACGCTCAAGTTCTTAGACTGACTGACCTTTTAAAACCAAAATCCAAAATAGATCATAGTATTTATAAAAGAACATTCTCACAAACCCAAAAGCACCTCTTTAAAACCCATCTCTTACATATTAATTGGAAACCCATTCTCAATAATAATGTAGATCTTGATATAAATTTTGAGGCATTTTTACAAGTTCTCTTACCAGCTTTTCAAGAATATTTTCCAAAAAAAATTATTAAAGGTAAATAGCCACAGAGACTACAAACCTTGGCTTACAACAGGTTTAAAAACATCTTTAAATAAAAAAAGAGAAATGAGTTTCAAGGTAAAGTCTTCAAGTAATCCGGCCTTCATTATGTATTACAAATCATACGTGAAACTTCTCCGAAAATTAATTCAAATTTCAAAAAAAACATGCAATGATAGAAAAATTAGACATTCTGAGAACAAATCACGGACTATGTGGAATATTGTTCGAAAGGAAACAGGCAGAGTCGGTTCCCATGCGGACCTGCCTTCAATTAGAGTGAATGGTGAATTGGTCTCAGATAAGCAGTCGATGGCCAATTGTTTCAATCAATTCTTCATTCACAATTCTTCGGCCTCTGCACCACTTCCTTCAGAAAGAAGCTCTATATGTAGACTTCAGGAGTTTTGTCCTTCTGTCAAACCCTCAATGTTTATGGCTCCCACGACTGAGCAAGAATTAAAAGATATTATTAGAACCTTGAAAAATAAAACTTCATCAGGTTGGGATGAAATCCCTCCGACTCTTTTAAAATACTGTGTCGATGAGTTATCTTATCCGCTGACCTTTCTCGTCAACCAATCTCTTCAAAGTGGTAAATTTCCTTCCAAACTAAAACTAACAGTCATAAAACCCCTCTTCAAGAAGAATGACCCTTCTTCTCTCGATAACTATCGTCCAATTGCTCTGATCCCAACCATTTCAAAGGTCTTCGAAAAAGTTGTTCTCTCTAGATTGTCATCCCATCTTTCCCGATTTAATATCATCAATCAACATCAGTATGGATTTCAACAGGGAAAGTCAACAACTTCAGCTTTGTATGACTTCATAAATAAAATTTATAAGGCCTTGGATGAGTTGCAGGTGGCTATCGGCTTGTTCTGTGACTTATCCAAGGCTTTTGACTGTGTTCATCACAATATTTTACTGTCGAAGCTCAGTCATTATGGAGTCAGAGCAGTAGCTTTGGAGTGGTTCCAATCTTTTCTGTCTGGTCGCAAACAGCGTGTCTCTTTAAATACACAAAAAGACTGCTTTTATTCACCGTGGGAATTGATTTCCATGGGTGTTCCTCAAGGTAGCATCCTTTCTCCCATTCTATTTTTAATCTACATAAATGACTTGAAAATTAAATGCGAAGATTCACACATCAATATGTTTGCTGATGACGTGTCTGTCATTATCACAAACAAAAATTCTGATTCTTTAGGAACCTCTGTTAGTCGAACAGTAATTGAACTTCTCAAATGGTTTCAGGACAATGGACTTTTGCTAAATTTAACTAAGACGGCAGCTGTATTTTTCCATAAAAGTGTTTTGATACGTCCATTGATTCATGAAATACCCATCACCCCATCTTGCATCCTTAATATAAGACCAAATGCAGTATTCCTTGGAGTAAATATAGATCAAACCCTGTCATGGGGAGTTCATTTAGAAAAACTCAATAAAAAATTAAATTCTGCTACTTATGCTATTCGGGTGCTAAAGCCTTGCAGTAGTACTGAAACATTGTTAGATGTGTACAGAGGTTACTGTGAAAGCATCATACGGTACGGGATTTCCATTTGGGGCTCTTGCTCCCAACTTGAAAAAATCCTAAAAAGTCAAAAAAAAATATTAAGAATTATATTTAATGTCCCTCAACGACACTCATGCAAAGATCTTTTCAAAAAACACAAAATTCTTACAGCTCACTCGCTATACGTACAGGAAGTCCTAGTTCTTACATTCAAAAAACGCGATGACTTGGAACGCATAGGAGACCCCCACGGACACAATACAAGACACAGACAGGATTTGCGCTACTTACGGCACAGAACCACTACTTTTGAAAAAAGTCCGTTGTATTCTGGTTTGAGACTTTTTAATAAACTGCCTTTAGAAATAAAAAAACAACAGTCACTGGCCAAATTCAAAAAACTGATTAAATCCTTACTTGTCACACAGGCGATATATTCAGTGAAGGAATTTTTAAATCATTAGACATTATTCTATTTTATAAAATTGAATTTCATCATAAGTTATCATGAATTCCCTTGTCTAGTTTTAATATTGATTAACGAACCACCATATTTGTGAAATGTAACAAATGAATTGTGGTAATAAAAATGCTTATTGCTTATTGCTTATTGGGTAGGTGGGGGTATACCAATAGGACTGTTTTCATGTTAGTATGATGGTATATTTGGTCATGTCTGCGCAGTGTGTAGTTTGTTCATCATGATTTTTGTATGTTTGGTAGGTGATCCTTCAAAAGTCTTATGCTTTGGGAAGGTGGGGTGGATGTCGGCTTCTGTTTGATAAATAGGTGTGTGAGCAAACAAGTGTTTTGAGTGTATTGTGTAGGTGAGTGAATAATCAAACGTCTTCTATGTAGGGTGTATGGTCAGTCTTGTATGTTAGGTAAGTGGTGTGTAAAATGTGTTATGTGTCGGAGTGGGGTGGGTGGTCTATCTGGAGGACTATGTGTTGGATAAGTAGGTGGAAGGGTCTTACTACTGGATAGGAAGGGTATTGGTGTTTGGTAGGTATCTTGTGCATGTGTGTTGGATAGGTGGAGGGTCTTGAATGTAAAGTAGGTTGAGTGTCGTTAATGTTGTGTGTTTAGAGGGAAGTTGGTCTGTAAAGATAACTGTGTGTTGACTGAGTGGGTAAGGGAGCCTTACTATGGGATAGTAAGGGTTATGGAGCTTGGTATGTGTCTTGTACATGTGCTTATGGATAGGTAGATGGGCGGTCAGGGGCCTTATGTAATGAATAGGAAGGTGATCTATCAAGGGTGTAGTGTGTTCTAGGTTCTCCATGTGTTTTGCTCTCTGAGAGTGGTGAATATACATTTTGTGATCAGGTGTTTTACAGTCAAAAGAAACCAAACTTTCTTACTGTTAATACCAAGGTTTCTTCGATAGACACATTTTGACTGACTATTCGTTTGTTTGTTTAATGTGTAACGGATCATTAGTACTAAATTTTGCTAAAACTAGACTTATGGTGTGGACATTATAGAGAATTTATTCCTATTGGCTACTTACTCTTTGCCAGCTGATTGGAGTCAACTGAATAGCTGTATAGGTTAAACAATTAGTTTACAAGAGGTACGTTAGTTTTGTACGTTGTTTTGAGCTTGAACAGGGTTTTTAATGTTTAGGGGGAATATCGTTGTTATGGAACTGTATTTTAATGCTTTTAGGAAATTATAACATATTTTGTATACAAGTAACCCTATTTATGGGCATTTTAACTAAATTTTAAGGAGTTTGGGTTCCATAGTTTCCCTGACTAATGTGTTGTAAGTGGGTGATAATCAAAGGGTTCAACAGCCTTAGTTAGTGACAGAGACTAAACTCGTTCATCTACACTCATTCAGGACCCATACCTGTAAGATTGACGTCTCAGATACAGTAAATGGTGTATTGCTATGGTGTGTATAAAGTGTGAGGAATCACCTTGTGTTTGAGGTTATTACACTTAATTTATCATATGTTTGTGGATATTATAATTGGAATTGTAAGTTTAGGTTGATTAGCATACAGTAGTTCGGTAGACTAAGGTTAGGGTGTCTCTTGACATGTAAAAGTTTTAGAAGTATTATTGGTTAATATACTTCGTTTAAAGTCGATGAACGTATGTAAAGGGGGACTGCGTACTTTACCTTGTTAAAAGTTTACTATTTCCGTGTGACTTAATGAGAAGTTGTATTGGGTGTAGTGATGTAAGCCCTCTACTTGGGGGTACTATGTTGATGGAGATGACGGATGTTAACTTTATTTTGAGACTTCAATGTGTATGAATGTAATTTGATAGGAATTACGTTATAAATTTAATGCATATTGATTGAAGTTCTACCTAACCTATGAAAACTTCAGAAAATACGGTATAATTTTGATGTACAATCTCTCATTATTACACATAGGATTGATTTGTTGGTATGTATACATTACGGAGTTTACAACGAAACAAATAGATAAAGCTTTGTTACAATTAAGTTTACTTGTACTAATTTAAATATAAAGCACAAGTTGATGAAAAAGGTTCTATGTATTACGTATGGTAATTGAAAATGAGGAGAATATCAATTGATTTTACTGAATATATTGTAATGTGTCAATAAGTTATTACTGTCTTTTTGTAATTCTGTTCAAGTTTAAATGGCTCATAGCCTGTTTTCATCTGAGGCCTACATTGGAGATGGTTTAAAGCGTTTATAAGAGGATGGTTAATGCATTTTATTTGGTGAGGGACAGATAAAGTACCGTGTGATTAGTCTTGAATCGTCTTTGTACACTATAATATAAGAACCAAGCTGTGAGATCAGATCATTGTATTAATTGCACCAACAGAAGGGTTGGTTGTACAGTCTATTAGGTATTGTTCTACTGACTTAGGTCTAGTTAAGGCTGCATAGTTTATTAGAAGGTACACTTTTGCATATTATGACGAAACCTTTAATGTTTAGACTTCTACCTTAGGTTTTCTGGTGTCTTACAAGTGTTAATGGACATGCCTAATACCTATTTCCTGAACGGGTTTATTTCTTTGATTATTAACGGAAAACCACTTTTTTACATAGTATAATACATGACATCGTAAGGTTTATCCAAATCTACAACAGGCCTTTCTAAGACTGCTATGGTAGGTACTACAGCTTGCAATGTTAAAGGTTTTTTACGTTTCCGTAGGGCAATACACACCTTTCCCTTTCACAATCGTACAGTACACTTGTACTGTACGACAATTACTGAACATGGAGATGGCGTCGAGGGACATCAACTTTTAAACAATCCGTTCTTCTTTAATCAATGTGTTACAAACACTTGGATATGGACAGAGGGCATGGACTTCCATGTCCGCATAATAGCAAACCCCTATCTAACACATGACAAACAAGACCATCACGAGATGTCAGGTCTTTATTAAACACCTCTGCTACAAACGGACCTTTTCAGGGCCCTATAACTGTTAATACATAGTTTTAAGTAACCCAGGTAGAGTGACGTCAAGGGCGTCCCATGGGAATTGGGTAATGTCCTTAAGTTTTGCCTTCAGCTTACTTGATGGCTGTGAGGTATTAAATACTCACTGTAAAGGAAAACTGGTTAAATCAAAAACAATAACTAAATAAATCTGGAAGATAGCAGTGTGGGGTCATTGAAGCTATCATAAACCACAGCGCGTCTTTGCTGCACCTTTGATGATATGACTAAATGGTAAGCACTTTTAATAATATACATAAATGGTGCACTTTGTGTTTCATATAAGCACTGTATTTCTTGGGTGTTGATGTTGTTCTCTGTCTGCTTTCTGTTGCCTTGTCAATGGGCTCGGATGAGGTCGTTGTTAATGTGTGTATAGGTTTCGGTAGAGTCATTCCAGTGTTTTTAAAGGTTAAGCGTGATGGGTCCATTGGTTTCTCCTCCGGGACATATCGTTTTGGGGTGCATAATAATCCTCCTGAAACATTCGAATTCAATTGCTTTAAGATAGTAATAATCTATTGATTAATTTATAGAAAGCAACATATAACGTCAATTACCTGTCGGTCTACAGCAATCATTTAGAGAGTTGTTGTGGAATTTTTGTGACTCTTATCAATTGTTTGTAATTTGCTGAGAACGTTTGCCTCGAATGAGTGTTTTTCACCTACTGCTGTGTGTCTATTTTTTTTTTCTTTTTTATTTTCTTTTGTTTTATTTATTGTTTTTGTTAAATTTGTTATTTTGAATCCGTGGGTCTCGAATGAGTGTTTTTCACCTACTGCTGTGTGTCTAATTTTTTTTCTTTTTTCTTTTCTTTTGTTTTATTTATTGTTTTTTGTTAAATTTGTTATTTTGAATCCGTGGGTCTCGAATGAGTGTTTTTCACCTACTGCTGTGTCTAATTTTTTTTCTTTTATTTATTATTTTTTGTTGAATTTATTATTTTGAATCCGTGGGTCTCAAATGAGTGTTTGTCACCTACTGCTGTGTGTCTAATTTTTTCTTTTATTTATTATTTTTTGTTAACTTTCTTATTTTACTTAATACATTATATGACTTGTTAGTCTTATTCCGAATATTGCTTCTTTTGTAAGTACGATAGACCTTACACTATGCATGTTAGTGACTATTAACGTTAAGACGTTTGCTTTGTTGCAGATGAACCTACTGGCTGCGAGACGATAAGTTTAAGTTTATATATTTTTAGAAGTAGTATAATGTAGGTTTAGTTTATATATATATCTTTTAGAACTAGTATAATATAGTGTAAGTTTGGTATGTTTTAGAGATAGTTTGTATTATTTTACTATTTGAGAATAAAATTTGCTACACTATATTGAAGGAGTTTTCATTTTTACTCTGTAGTAACAATTACCTACATTTAGCTAAGCACTTTCTAGTTTTATAAGCATTGAGTTCTTACCGTTGAAGTGAATAAATAACTAGATATGAACTTGAAGGAAGAAGGAATTATGTGTACTCTATATGAATATAGTTATGAAGAGTATTACACTATACTTACGTTGTATCGGGCTTTCCTTTAAAGATTGTTTTCAAGAGTTTACTCAAAACTAACTTAACGTTCCTTATTGGTCTTTTTAATACAGTAGAACTTCATTAGTGAAGTTGAGAGTTGATATTGGTCACTTAATAATATGTTCGATTTATATAATTTACAATAAAACCAATATATTTTAAATTATTAACTATATAATAGAATAGAATCTTCATGTATTGGATCCGCTCAAAGTATTACTGTGGTGAATATTTTAGAACTGTTAGATTGATTTAAGTGGGTGTCCATAACTTTTTACGATAATGCTTCCGTTGGAATTGGTGTTGTTATCTGTAATGGTCATTTTGCGATAACGGTGATGTACAGTTGAAGTATCATTGTTTCCATTCAATTCTCTAATAGCTTATTTAATATTAATATTCTCACTTGTAGTGTTCTTCCTTATATTGTGTTTATTATTTAGTTAAGTGCGCAGTGGTGTACAAAAGTGTAAATGTTCGGCTTGGTTCATAAGGATAATATTGGGTTGGTTTTAGTAAATCAATAACAGTTGTTGTGATAACATACAATAACTATTTATTATCCTGTACCAATTGTATAACTAAAACTAATATTGTAAACTATTGTATATGGTGTGACCGTTGGTTCAATAGATAAATAAATAAATAAACATGTATGTTTTGAATGTTTGGCATTATACTCAGTTACTATGAGTTTAATCTTCAGCTGTTAAACAAGAATAAATGAACACTCTTGAGATAGGCTAAGTAATACCCTATACTAATAAATAGGTTACAACGCAAGTACTGTGAGTGAGGTACTGTAAATAAATTTAATATTGTTATTGAACAGTTGTTTACTATTATCATACAGCGTTTGTTAATGCATTTCTGTGTCAGCGTCAGGACCCGTTAGGGACCAATGTAATCCCCTTATCTGCCCTTTAAATAAACATTGCTATAAAAATAAAAAAAAGATTTAAAAAAGCTAAAGAAAAGGGCAGAAGGGGACTCCACATATTGTATTTTGGTTTATACAAATACGCATGTACGTCGACGTCTTGAGTTCACTCGTTATTGTTCGAAACTGTAATATTGTGTTATATAATTAATCTCCTATTTTTGTATTGAATTCAGATAATGTTGAGGCTGAAGTGTATCGGGCGTTGGGTCAGCACGCGAAGTCGGAGTGATGTTTATAAAATAGTGTAATTGGCTCACTATGAAGTACATTAATTAGTTAATGTTTAAAGTGAATGTGGAAACTTCAGTTACAGTACGGCCAGGGTGGCACACTATTGTTTAGGAATATATATACTTACGTTTAATATTAGGTAAATATTTAACAGTTAAATTTAAAAGACCTTTTGCAATGTTTTAGGTTAGGCGAATTGTGATTTAAGTAGATTAGTATCACTCTTTTATTTACGGTAAACGCTAATTTACAATGAATACAAACGTGATGGCATAGTCGTGGAAATATAGCTATAACTATGCAATTGAAAACAGTTATAATCATAGTATATAACAGGTAACATCCATCGTCAGTTCATGCAATAGCAACAAGCAGTGAATATTCATTAAGCAATAGATGTTTAACAAGCAAACGTGTAAGAATAATAACTAGAAAGATATAAACAACACTAACAAGCATGAAGATAATAAACTAGGAAAATACAGAATTAGGGTGAGGTACGTATAATTAGATCAAGTGATGATAATTAAAGTGCCGTGAAGGTGGTTTTCAGGTGTCGACTGTATTAGGTGTGTTTAGGACTTTAGTGTTATGAGTGAATCTGACCTGTGGTCTGTACAGGGTTCTCCATGGGCTCTTATTTATGGATTTTTCTCAAATTGTACTAGGTCTTGGGAAGACTATATGGAATATGGGAGACCATATGTGTTGAAAGTTTTCTAACTTTAGTAGTAGTGATATGGGGGACTTAAAAGGTTGAGGAAAACTTAGATAAGTAGGTTAACAGTAGGTGATATATGGAGTAGCTAGGTATTTAATAGTAAGTTGAGAATTAATTTCAATAGGTAGGCTAACAGTAGGTGTGAGAAAGATTGATTGGTTAAATAGGGATGTCCACCAATCAGGGGGCTCCGTTTGGATGCGGAGAGGGCGACCAATCAGGGGGCAGAGCGTTTGGATGCGCATGCGTCGCCTGACGTTGCCGCCAGGGGCGCTGCGATCGACGTTGCCGCCAGGGGCGCTGCGTTGCCGCTGGGGGCGCTGCGATCGGTCGGCGTTGCCGCCAGGGGCGCTGCGGTCGGCGTTGCCGCCAGGGGCGCTGCGATCGGTCGGCGTTGCCGCCAGAGGCGCTGCGGTCGCGTCGGCGTTGCCGCCAGGGGCGCTGCGGTCGGTATTGCCGCCAGGGGCGCTACGGTCGCCGATTGTTATAGTGTATATGATGTTAATTTTATATAGTATAAAGACAGCCATATTGGATGAGGGAATTTTGGGGAGGGAATTTTTCCACGGGGTGTGAGTTGGCGCGGGCGGGAAGAGACGCCATATTGGATCCGGTCGCCATCTTTTGTATTTCATGACGCCATATTGGACAAAAAAGTGCATTTTATATAGTGTAACATGGAAAAAGTTAGGTTAAGAGTGTATTTTATATAGTATAACGTGGGAATTTTGGGGGTAATGTGGGGGGAATGTGTGGGAAATGTGGGTAATGTGTGGGAAATGTGGGAAATGAGGGAAATGTGAGGGAAATGAGGGAAATTTTGTGGGGGAGGGGGTGGGGGGTTGGCAACACTGCGCCGCCATCTTGGATCTGGTCACGTGACCAAAAAAAAGTGAGTCTATTACCATTATATTTATACTACTAGGAAGGAATGTTTGTGGAGAGGAAGTGAGGGTAGGTGTGCTTGTTTCGTTATGTAGGGGGGCTGATGGGTTCTGGATAGGTACGTGGATGGGAAGTGAGGTATTTGAGTCCACAGAATTGATAATAAAAGTAGCCGAGAGTAAGTAATGTAACCTAGGTAAGATGTACATGCATGCAAAGGTGAGTGAAAATAGGAAATTGTTATAGTTAATGAAAGAAAATGTGAAGCATATGACCAATAACGGACTGATAAATTCCGAGTAGACTTTGTAAGTACAGTTGGATAGTTCAGTTAGGCATGAGGGCTCTAGGGTAAGAGCGTTAAGCTAGCGTGTTAGGTTTAGAGGATGTCGGGTTAATACGAAGGTATCCAGAAGTAGATGGTAGTTGAAGGTAAGAGCGCATGTTAACAGAGTATTTTATATAAAATAAAAAATTAATTAAATAGGATAGGATAACAGTGTATTACAAATTATAAACAGATTAAATAAAAAGAATTGTCCCTTCATTTTTGAATAAATAATTAATTAAAAACGTGTATTGCGGGTTGCCTAGAGTGTTAAGTAGGGGCTTGAGGATGAACTGTGATTCGATAGATAAGTATAGATAGGTAACAGTGTAGGAAGCCGTGGATGAGTACCAAAAGCTAAGAGCGTATGTTAACTGTGTATTTGTTAAAATTTGAGAAAAATTAAATTAAATAAGTAGTCTAACAGTACGTGTGAGAAATATTACTTGTAAAGTAGGGAGGTAACCAATCAGAGCGTGGCATTTGGGTGTGCGTCAGACCAGCAGACGACGTGTACGAAGGTAGCCGACGGTTGCCAGAAGTACACGAAAGCATTTTATATAGTACATATGTAAATGGCCACCATCTTTTGCATTTTATATAGTATGAGATGGGAAAGGTTAAGAGTGCATTTTGTATGGTATACCGAGGGAATTTGAGGGAGGGAATTTTCCCACCAGGGACTTCCCTTCCGAAGGCGCCATGTTTCGGAAAGGATGCGCTAAGTTTTGCCGATAGGAGTGCTACGATCGTGTTGAGAACAGCTGATGCTGCTAGGTGCGCTGCGATCGGGTCGAGCACATAGAGTATATGAAATATTAATTTTATTATAGTGTATGAAATATTAATTTTGTTATGGTGTATATATGAGTAGAGTAACAACGCGCATGCGCGCCCGACCAGCAGACGGCGTGTGCATCATAGGCTAAGAGTGTACGAAGGTAGCCAACAGTCGCCGGAAGTACCCGAAGGGAAAGACCACCATATTGGATCCGGTCGTCATCTTTTTACATTTATTATAGTATAAAGTCCGCCATATTGGATAAGGAATTTTTGGAGGGAATTTTGGGAGGGAAAGACGTCATATTGGACAAAAAAAGTTCATTTTATATAGTCTAAGGCCGCCATCTTGGCTGAGGGAATTTTGGGAGGGAAAGACGCCATATTGGATCCGGTTGTAATCTTTTTACATTTATTATAGTGTAAAGTCCGCCATATTGGATGAGGGAGTTTTAGGAGGGAAAGACGCCATATTGGATCCGATTGTCATATTTTTACATTTATTATAGTGTATTTTATATAGTATAACAAGGGAAAGACCGCCATCTTGGATAAGGGAATTTTGGGAAGGGAATTTTCCCACGGGGTGTGAGTTGTTGTGGGAGGGAAAGACGCCATATTGGATCCGGTTGGCATCTTTTTACATTTATTATAGTGTAAAGTCCGCCATATTGGATGAGGAATTTTTGGTGGGAATTTTCCTACGGGGTGTGAGTTGTTGTGGGAGGGAAAGACGCTATATTGGACAAAAAAGTGTATCTTATATAGTATAACAAGGGAATTTGGGGGGAGATGTGGGTAATGTGAGGGGAAATGTGGGTAATGTGAGGGAAATTGGGTAATTTGGGGGAAATGTGAGGGTAATTTGGGGGTAAATGTGGGTAATATGTGGGAAATTGGGTAATTTGGGGAAAATGTGTGGGAAATTTGGGGGGAAATGTGGGTAATGTGAGGGAAATCGGGTAATTTGGGGGAAATGTGGGTAATGTGAGGGAAATCGGGTAATTTGGGGGGAAATGTGAGGGTAATTTGGGGGGAAATGTGGGTAATGTGAGGGAAATTGGGTAATGTGAGGGTAATTTGGGGGAAATGTGAGGGTAATTTGGGGGGAAATGTGGGTAGTGTGAGGGAAATTGGGTAATGTGAGGGAAATCGGGTAATTTGGGGGGGAAATGTGAGGGTAATTTGGGGGGAAATGTGGGTAATGTGAGGGAAATTGGGTAATTTGGGGGGAAATGTGAGGGTAATTTGGGGGGAAATGTGGGTAATGTGAGGGAAATTGGGTAATGTGAGGGAATTTGGAGGGAAATTTGGAAATTTGAGGGAAATTTGAGGTTAGGAAAGGTGAAGTTAGGT
Source organism: Stictocephala bisonia (assembly GCA_035578905.1). NCBI lineage: Eukaryota > Metazoa > Arthropoda > Insecta > Hemiptera > Membracidae > Stictocephala > Stictocephala bisonia. The sequence continues at coordinate 119,757 of JAQJVL010002081.1, forward strand.
TAGGAAATTTGGCGGGAAACAAATTTGAGGTTAGGAAAAGTGAGGTTAGGTTAGGTTAGGTTAGGACATTTGGCGGGAAATGGGCGCCGCCATCTTGGATCCGGTCACATGACCGCTCTCGACCAATCAGAGGCCAGGAAAGTGGGTCCAAAGGTCAATTTGACACAGAAATCCTGTTTTTTGGCGGCAATACCAACATCTTTTCACTACTCAGTGCATATTGCTGAGCACCAAGAAAACAACTACTTGGTTGTTATGGATTACTATTCAAGATGGCTGGAGTTTTTCATACTGTATAACAAAACAAGTTGTACAGTTATTGGCAAACTGAAGGAGTTGTTCAGTCGATTCGGTATACCAAAGTTAGTAATAGCTGATAATGTTCCTTTTAGCAGTCATGAATTAAAACAATTTGCTAATTTGTGGAACTTTGAAATAGAGAATACTAGACCTTACCATTCTAAGAGTAACGGGTTAGCAGAAAAAGCAGTTTTCTCACACACTGCGTCAGTTCAGTCTGCTCAGGTCCATCGTTGATTTCATGTGCCAACCGGTCAGTAGACGCCAGACAATGTTCTTATTGTGTTTATGTTATTATTGTACTCGTGTAAATTCTTTGTTTCGGCTTCCATTTGTCTGATTTTTCATGAGTTCCATTAGTCGTGACGAGGAAACTAGCTGCGGAAGAGGATGATCAAGTATCAAAGAAAAACAATTAAGAATTTGGGTGCATAGTTTGCCGACGTGATTGTGAGGGAGAGTATAATATGCACTTTCCAAGTCTGAAAAATGACAATCAAAGATTTGTTCGTATAAGTTACGAACATTTTATGGAATGTAGCCTTATTAAAGCTACTATTTATTTTTGATATGTTAAACAACTTAAATTAGAGATTAAAATGAAACTTCTTCAATATTAAAAATTTTCTTTATTTATCTTCTTATAAATTACTTCAAAACATAAAATTGGTTTCTTCTTAAAATAATAATAAAAATGAAAATAAAAATCTCTTCTTTTATTGACTCAATAGAACATAAATAAATTAAAACAACTCTTCCAGAATAATAAATTAAATATCTTCAGACGAGAACTTTTTTTATTAATTTAACTTTTTCAATAAATTTCTTTAAACTATTAAATCAAAAATTTCGAAATTCAAAATTGTAATAATTTTTCTAAATTCTTTAAAATTGTGTAAATCGCTTTAAAATTCTTTAAATTCAAAATTGCTTTAAAATTGCCTCCGGGAGATCTGGAACCAAAAGAAATAACCAGCTTTTAGTGACTTGAAACATTTTTCCTTTTTACTTACAAAGTTTAAAAGCAAAACCAAGAAAACCAAAACACTCTACAAATTTTTCACTAGAAGAGTGACTTCAAACCAGAAACAAGTTTAACCGCGCATGCTTGAAGGATCTTACCCTATCTACTAAAACCTTACTGAAAAACCTAACTAAAGAAGACTTATAAAAATTACTTACGTAGCTGTCCTGTAGGTTTCAAATCCAAAAGTGACCACAACAAAGTTCGACCCGCATTCGATCACTCACTCACACGCGAACTAAGAAGAAATTGTCACAATGGTAAAAGTAACACCGAAAATGGTAAAGTCACCGTGTAGTTGAAAGAGGATCGTACGTGGTGACACGCCGGAAGGTATCGCAGAACTGCTCGAACGCCCGCAAGCTTCGACCCATGGACTCACCCCCCCCCCCTTAACTCTAAAAGCTAAATCAACCAATTAGAACCCTCTAAACCAGGACATCTGAACAGGTAAGGCTCACCAAAAATGTTGCCTTCAGAAAACATGTCGCATGAAATTGACAGGAAATTAACAAATGTGAAAATACTGGTTATTTCACTATTTTATATGGAAAAATACTACTTTTTTATTTGAAAGGGGAAAGAAAGAAAGAAAGAAAATAGTCTTTATTTAAACAGCCAAACAAGCCGAATAATAGCGTCATTTGGTCAAGAACATATTATTGGCTATTTGAGATACTTAGAATAAAAATAACCTTTAATAATACTGACAGATAGTTTTTTTTTTTTTTTTTTTTTTAATAGCATGTGGTGGTAGGAAATAGGGAAAAGTTATTTTGAGAATTCCCCAACGCTGTAGTGACAGCCCTGCACCAACAACTCATTAATCTGTTTTTCAAACCTCCGCACGCTACTCTCGACATTTAGAGAATCCGGTGGCGAATTTTAAAGCCTGGAACCATTATACACCAACTGTCTTTCATAGCAAGATGTTTTGTGTGAAGGGCAATTGATGTTATGGTTAGGGCGAAGATTGTATTTTTGGTCGTTCTGGAGTATCTGAAAGATATGCATGTTATTTCTGACAAAAATTACTGATCTTTTTATGTAAATAGAAGGAACAGTCAAAATTCTATTTTCTTTGAAGTACGGTTTGCAAGATGTTCTACGAGTAAGATGGAAAATGGCTCTAATAGCTCTTTTTTGAAGTTTAAACACGAGATATGTTTTTTGATTCTCGTAGCCCCAAATGTCAAAGCCGTAACTAAGATGAGGGTAAATTAAACCATAGTATACGGCTAATAGGGCAGATGCGTCCAGAGGTGAAGAGAGACCCTTTAACACAAAAACACCAGAACTTAGTTTTTTAAAGATAGAATCTATGTGGTCTTTAAATCTCAAGTTATTATCTATGTAAATTCCAAGAAATTTCGTTACCAGAGAAGGACTGGTTAATGTATCACCAATAAAGCAAGAAAGGGGACGATAATTATCATAGTTGTTGATATGGAATTCTAGAAATTTGGTTTTGTTTTTATTTATTGTCAGACGGTTATGGGAAAACCATTGAAGTAGAATACTAGACTTCTTGAATATTGTTTCTTCAAGTTGTGATCAATTTTTGCCAGTTAATGTTAATCACCAGTTGTGATCAGTTTTTACAGAGACGTATCGTCCGCAAATAAACACACCCTACTTCCTTCGTCGGATATTTTCAATGGCAAGTCATTAATATATAAAAGAAACAATACAGGCCCAAGCACCGACCCTTGAGAAGCTCCTTTAAGAAAGGGAACAGAAGAAGATTTAGCCCATTTGATATAGTTATTATTGTTCACAAACGAAATTTTTCTGACTGAACTCTTCCCCGAAGATATGTGTTAATCCAAGATTGGGAAATTCCTCTTATTCCAAGCCTGTCGATTTTAGCCAACAATAGGTCATGATCCACCATGTCAAAAGCTTGCTTTAAGTTAAAAAAGAGTCCAATGACTGGTGTTCCTGTATCTAGCGCTTTGGAAATAGACGAAACTAAGAAATTTACAGCGTCTGTTGTCGATTTGCCTTTAGTAAAGCCAAACTGACTACTTGATAAGATGTTATCTTTTCTAATAAAAGACAACAATCTAGACAAGAACACTCTTTCCAAGACTTTTGACAATGTTGAGACAAGGGTGATTGGCCCGTAATTACTGCAATCTTCCCTGTTTCCTTTTTTATGTAGTGGTCTAATTATTGAATGTTTAAGAGAATCTGGAAATTTTCCTGTTTCAAATGACAAGTTAATGAGAAATGTAAGTGGCTTTGATATAAGATCATTGACCTGTCTCAACACATATGAAGAAATTTCATCTGATCCTGAGGAATGTTTAGATTTCAGAGCCAGGATCTCTCTTTCCACCTCTTCATTTGTCACTTTGGAAAGGAACATGGAATATGTAATTTGCGGAGGGTCAAAAATTGAAAGTTATAGATGGATTAAATTTTTGTTTTCCC